>VMOF01000024.1:7641154-7933654 GCA_011764245.1 Trialeurodes vaporariorum | reverse complement strand
AAGGAGAGAGAGAGAGAGGGGGGGGAAAGAGAAATAGAGGAGCATGAGCACTAAATAAACACGAGAGAGCCGACACACGACGCATGCTGCGCGTCGCACAGACGGGCTGAAACAGGTACTTGCGGGGGAGACAAACTGGCAAGGATATGCAATACGTAACGCACCTACTGAATATTATATTAACGTATAGACCTATTTAGTGTGACGGTCACGAAAATAATGGGGCTATTGCACACTTTTGCTATAAGCTATTTAATAGTCGATTATGGCGTAAAAACCTCAAAAAATAACAATGGCGGCACTAAAAACTTCCAAAATCCACTCCTAAACTCAATAAACGCAGTTATTTGCGCGAGCGTAATGGTGGCCGAAGGCACTAACAATTGGAGATTCCCATCTAACAATTCTGAAACTCCATCAAGAAGTGACCAATAAGAGACTACTTTCATTTGACACCGGTGTCACTAGGTGTTGCGGCACCATTCATCGGATGTGGATCATCACTCTGATGACTATTTACTCCGTGAATCATCCTTGTCCACATAGAAAGAGTGACGAAATTAAGATAGGAATCTCCCATTGTTAGTGCCTTCGGCCACCATTACGCTCGCGCAAATAACTGCGTTTATTGACTTTAGGAGTGGATTTTGGAAGTTTTTAGTGCCGCCATCGTTATTTCTTGAGGATTTTACGCCATAATCGACTATTAAATCGCTTATAGCAAAAGTGTGCAATAGCCCCATTGGATAAAAACAAACGCTCCATCTCACTCGCTTTCGTGGGTTTTCCCATAAGAAACAGGATCTAAATTTTCAAATACAAATTCTTGACGGTAAACAACAAGTTTTCTCAGATCTTACGACACAATCAGATCCCACGTGCTTCAAAAATGTAATGACGCTACAACGACATTTGTGAAACATCGCGCATTAATTTACAATCACTGTTATTTCGAAGAAAGTCCCAGTCACAGTTATTTCTTATGGGCACAGAATTCTGGGATATAGGCTCATCGGCACCATCACCAGAACACCACGTGTTATACCTCGAACAAGCTTCGATGCGAAGATAGGTTAGGATGATTGAGTGTCATGACGGTGATACGCCCATAAGCAGCCGTGATGTAAGACAAAGGACAAAACAAAACTTAGGGACATATCTTTCGATATAACAGTGATTGTAAATTAACTTGTGATCTTTCTTGAATTGTGTCGGAGTGAAAAGATACTTTAAGGCACGTGGAATCTAATGGTGCAATAAAATGTGAGAAAAGTGGTTGTTAACTAGCATGAATTTGCATTCGAAAATTTGGATCCGATTTACTATAGCTAAATCCACGAGAGTGAGCGAGATAGAGCATTTGTTTCGATCCAATTTTGATCGTGACGTAATCACTAAACAAACAGGTCTATCTCCTGGATCCGTCAGTGAGGTGATTGGGCTAGGTTGAAAATTACGTATCTTGTTTCCATAAACAACAGGTTAGCTCGTTAATTGTACATCAGTCAGTGGCGTAGCGTGCAATTCGACAACGTTGTATTGTGTCCATGGGCGGACCGTATCAGGGGCTAGGGGGGCTATAGTCCCCTCACTCTTTTTTTGGGTAAAGGGGCTAAAAATCGGGAGAAAGTCATCACTTGAGACTTGAGAAGCAAAAAAAAAAAAAAAAAAGTCATGACTATTTAGCTCCCCAATTTTTTTGGTCACGGTCCGCCTATGATTATGTCCATTTAAACGCCGGTAAAAGTTTGAATGCGAAGGTGTTCCACCCAACACCCAATAGTTTGATCTTTTTTATGAGTTTAAATGGACGAACTGCAACGTTGCCAAATTGCACGCTACGCCACTGACAGCAGTCGGCAGAACTTTTAATACAAAGGCTGTCCCGTAAATATCCGGACTGACGCTGTAACTCAAAAGGAAGTTACTTATTTAGCTAAACCATGTCTCATTTAAAAGAAAAAGTAAAAACAAATCGATTGAGATCAAAACCAGCTTATTTGAACAAAAATTGACCAAGTTATGGCAGTTTGAACATGTGATGTAAGGAAACAACCAACCGTTTTTAGAGCATTTTTTTTTCTTTGTAGAACTAGCCCGTAAAACTTTCCAGGGGATCTGTTTACAACAAAAATGACTGGACAACGTCGAAGACGACTTGACAAGTTGTAAGTTGAAACGACCAGACATCCACCGTTTAGACCGAATTTGGCTCCCTGAGATTTCTGGCTATTCCCGGAATTAACGACAGCTCTCCGCGGCAAGCGATTTGAAACACGGGCAGCAATCCAGAATGAAGTCCAGAAATTCTTCAAAAGCATCCCTCAGGAAGAATTCAAGAAGACTATGGTTCAAAAATAGAAGGAACGCATGGAAAAAAGCATAAGAATCAAAGGAAGATACTTTGAGAAAGAGCAAGAGAGGCTTGTAAATTCCGAGGATAGCTGTGATGAAGAGTTTGTAAATTTTGATGAGAATAAATTTTTGCTCTAAAAACGGTAGGGTGTTTCATTACATCCTATGTTCAAACTGCCATAACTTGGTCAATTTTTGTTCAAATAAGCTGGTTTTGGTCTCAATCGATTTGTTTTTACTTTTTCTTTCGAATGAGACTAAGTTTAGCTAAAAAGGTTACTTAGTTTTTGAGTTACAGCGTCAGTCCGGATATTTACGGGACAGCCTCTGTAGATAAAAAATAATGCAACTTACAAATTATAGCTTTTTACGAAAATTCTCAAGTAAAAACGCGAGAAAATCACACTCCAAGCAACAAAAAGTATCAAAATCCACTCATATTCAATCAATGCGTTTAAAAAAATTCAAAAATGGCGGTTGGATAAGCGGGTCACAATGGAGGAATCCAATCTAATCACAACTTTCTATGCTGAGAAAAGTCATTATATTAATCATAGAGAAAGTTGCGATTAGATGAGAATCCCCCATTCTGACCCAAATGACCCGCTCATTCAAACATTCAACTTTGAACTTGGTTAAACGAATTTATTGAGTTTGTTAGTAGAGTTTCATACTTTTCGAAGCTTTCAATGTGATTTTCGCGCAATTTTAAATAGGAATCGGCCCTCCATAGCGCTGTAGCAAAAGCTTGCAACAGACCCATTGATTTATACGGGTAATTCCATCTACCGCAAGCTTAGCGAGCAGACCAATTATTTATGGGAGAATGTGACTCCAATGCGCGGGGTGGGCGACCGTGTAAGCTCATGAGAGAAACTCATGCGTTACAGGTTGCCTAACCACTAGTGAACAGCTCTTGAGCCCGGTTTAATTTACACGCTAGGCGGTAGTCACTATGAGTGCATATCTCATTCCCATAAATCACAGGTCCGCTTGTTAATTGTTATTCGGCAGTTGTACTGCCGATGATTTATACAAGAAGTTCCGTAAACTGCGAACTAACTAGCAGACCTCTCATTTAGGGAAATTAAATACGTATCTTTCGACTCGGGTCATCGATTGCACACAAATCATATCTGATGTATATTCGGTCTATGCTTGTGATAAACTCACGTTCGAATACCACTGGCAAAGAAATCGTTAAATTTTCCAACAAACAAAGGCGCATGGGTGTGCCGAGGTTTTCGGGGGAGGGGGCGGCGGCAAGAATACAATCTTACCGCCCTCCACGAATTGTCTCCCCTCAAAATTATAAATTTAGTGACTTTTTTGTTTGTTTTTACTTTCTCACTCTAATGAAATTAGAAAAATTGAGAAAGTATTGCAATGGCGCAGAGATTTTTGATGCATTTTGTTTCGATACTTGGCCCGCTGCGACTCAGTCAATCATGATAATTATAAAATAATTGGCTCTTATCATGCCTAATATTATCCTAAAGAACATCCATCCATGGTATTTCAATATTTATTTACCATATGTGGTAGAGAGGAGTAAATGTACACAATTTCTGTGGCGTCTGTCTGTCTGTCTGTCTGTACTCATGAACGTGAAACCCAGCGTAACTTTTGAGCTATTGATCCATATGCATCCAAATTTTGCAGAGATGTTGATTTTAACATTCCCTAGAGGGACTTTTTTTTGTTTTTTTGAAATTTTGTTTTTTAGGTTAGTTATGGATGAAAAATGGTTTCCATTAAAATCAATGGGAAAATGGGTCAAAAGAGGAAAAAAATTTGAATATTTCAATAGTTGATCTTTGGATTTGGAAGAAAACTTGTAACAACATTCTACAACCTGCCCACAGTAAAATTAACCCCTCATAGTTCCGCAAAATAACCCTTCAGACTGTTTAAAAAATCAATTTAGGGGTCTCCCTCAGAATACTAAAGGGGGGTCTGGGGGTCTCCCCCAGAATACTAAAGGGGGGTCTGGGGGTCTCTTCCAGAATTCTTGAGGGGGGTCTGGGGGTCCCCTCCAGATAAAAATGGAGAGAGAAAGTGCTCGTAGGGTGTTCCCTACAGTTTATTTTTTGTGGTTGTTCACCCTGATTTTCCCGCCCCTTAAGAGTGCCACCCTCGGCAACATTAGCTACAGGAAGAGCATCCGCGATCGTCAATGAATTACCTACTTTCGATTTTTGGTTCAATAGGTGGTGTTGGATCGAAAATAGACAAAACCTAGCGCAGAAACAAAATAAGTCGTGTTCCCTCTTCTTCTTTTTCTCTCGCTTTGTGATCGATATATTTTGCGGGTTTTTTTTGCGGACAGCCGGCAACATCGCAAATATTATTTACCAATCGCTCATCATTCGTATGACTATCGAGAGCGCTATCAAAAAGTACGTACCCGATCACCCGATAAATTAACGATTTACCCTCACCGATGTTAAAAATTATGGTAATTTCTATAACGAGATTGTCCTCGATCTGTTTGCAAGTTGTTTCGTCAAATCAGCGCTCACTCACTCTAATTGAGTGGATAGTTAAATGTTACTTCTCTGAGGAGTTGATTTTGCCTATATTGCTAATTGAAGGCGCTCGAAAGAGAATTATTATGCGAATCAGGGTATCGGACTGAAGGAAAACTCGGTTCGGGTTCGGTTCGCACTTCACTATTTTTGGAAAAGTTGGTTTACGGTTAAGTTCGAGTTCACACGGCCTTTAGTTTCACTCCGAACCGGTTCACATGCTCGTGAACCGGTTCGGAGCGAGTCGATTCAAAAACATTTCCTTGATTAAAAGTAAGAGAAAAGCGTAGAAAAGAAGCAGCGTCTGTTCAAACTCTATTATTAAAAATAATGGGGCTGTTGCACACTTTTGCTATTTAACAGTCGATTCTGGTGTGAAAACCTCGAAAAACAACGATGGCAGCACTAAAAACTTCCGAAATCCACTCCTAAACTCGATAAATGCTTTTATTTGCGAGCGCGTAGTGGTGGCCGAGGGCAATAACAATAAGAGATTCCCATCTAACAATACTGTAACTCCATCAAGAAGTGACCAATAAGAGATGACTTTCATTTGACACCGGTGTCACTAGGTGTTGCGGTACCATTCATCGGATGTGAATCATCACTCTGATGACTAATTACTCTGTGAATCACCCATAGAAAGAGTGGCGATATTAAGATAGGAATCTCCCATTGTTATTGCTCTCGGCCACCATTACGCCCTCGCAAATATAAAAGCGTTTATCGAGTTTAGGAGTGGATTTCGGAAGTTTTTAATGCTGCCATCGTTATTTTTGGAGGTTTTTTCACACACCAGAATCGACAATTAAATTGCTTAAAGTTAAAGAGTGCGACAGCCCCATTTGTCTTTTTATAAAATTTTAGCTGCGTTATATGATCTCACAAACTACGCTAGCAGCGAACGAAATATTTTCAGTCTCCTCTTCAGATTTTTCACTCATGTCGGTATTAAGTTTTGAGGATTGAGGGCCATATTCCAATGAATAAACTTAATTGCTGTAGAAAAGTATCGAGTTGTTGTGGTTTTCGGAAGTTAAAAACTTCCGAAAACTGCCATTGTTATTTTTCGAGGTTTTTACACCAGAATCGACTATTAAATCGCTTAGAGCAAAAGTATGCAACAGCCCCATTGAGTTAATAACTTTATCCTTTATACACGTGTAGTTCGTGAATATGCAAAGCAAGAAAAGAGCTGAAACTTTCAGCGCTTCAATCCTTTGCAGCTGACAAGTATACCTAAACTTTCGGTCAAAACGGTTTCGCTAAAAATATTTGAACCTATTTTGAACCATGTTAGGTAATAGGTTCGATTCGGTCCGATGCCCTGATAAGAATACATCTAAAATCGTGGGTTACTTCTAATGCTGATACGGAATTAAAACTGCATGAACCGAATGTAATTTGGCGTGGTTGTAAAAGGGCGAAGCTCTAAAAAAATCCAAAATATTTTAATTTCAGTTCAAATTATCAATGCCCAAACTTTTCTGAAACAAAAAAAAAAAAAAAAAAAAAAAACCAAAACTTCTCATATCCGTAAAGATTTAAGTTTCGATTTTCTGTGCGGCGCACAGTGGAGCGAGTCAATAGGAGAGGCCGGACATAGCGTGGAAACATTAAATGCGTATAATCTTTGTTAATATGGAATGTAGAAGTTTGAACGTAATTTTATTGGTTCTATCGTAAAATTTCCTACTAGAATCACCCCTAATAATGCATTTTGTGACCGTAAACAGACAAACAATTTGTATTTTTAGTAAAATATTTCATGTCCGACCCCACCCATTGACTCGTTCCACTGTGCGGCGCTTAGAGTCGCTGGAAAGAAGCACGGCTCAAATGACGGCCCAGTCCCACCACCCCCTACACTAAACCCTTCTTGTACGCTAACTTCGACACACTTGTGAGTTGTGAGCGGAACGTGCAGCGCTTTCTATCGGCAAAGTTCGACATTTCTCACTCTCAGCTCGGCTTCAGCAAGTTCAGGAAAGCGCGGCGAGAGGGCACCTCTTATTTGATCTATTACTTTTCTTCCGAGCAGTGACATGGCATAGTGCAGAGCGCCACTGGGCGTATAATATAAATGGGGCTCTTGCAAACTTTTGCTATAGGGAATGGGTCTGTTGCACACTTCAGCTAGAGCGTTTTAAAGTATCAATTCTTATGTAAAAAGCTGTAAAAATAACAATGGCAGCATCAGAAATCACCAAAATTCATTAATAAACTCACAAATTGCGAAAAACACTAGACACGATTCACCCCTGTATCTTTCCACCACGTGCACGATATTTCGCGAAATTAGCGCGGCACATTCAAATAATCACGGCCGTCTTTCATCACAGCTGACTTCATAAACAAATAAACAGTAAACACTGACGGCGTCTGTTTGAATTCTTACGTCTCAATATCCTCAATTCCTCACAAAAGATTACGAAAGGTACGGAAAACGACATTTGTGTCGAAAACTTATCAAAATGAAACAATAACACACAGGACTTCCAAAGATGATGATTGAAGTTGGAATCATACTTGGAAGTCCTGTGTGCTATTGTTTCATTTTGATAAGTTTTCGACACAAATGTCGTTTTCCGTACCTTTCGTAATCTTTTGTGAGGAATTGAGGATATTGAGACGTAAGAATTCAAACAGACGCCGTCAGTGTTTACTGTTTATTTGTTTATGAAGTCAGCTGTGATGAAAGACGGCCGTGATTATTTGAATGTGCCGCGCTTTCGCGAAATATCGTGCACGTGGTGGAAAGATACAGGGGTGAATAGTGTCTAGTGTTTTTCGCAATTTGTGAGTTTATTAATGAATTTTGGTGATTTCTGATGCTGCCATTGTTATTTTTACAGCTTTTTACATAAGAATTGATACTTTAAAACGCTCTAGCCGAAGTGTGCAACAGACCCATTGAAGAGTTGATTCTTGCATATTAACCTATAAAAATAACGATGAGTACACTAAAAAATCACTAAATTCACTCTCAAAATCGGGCTTAATGGCGGAGAGACACTTGGATTATGGAAGATTCCTATCTAAATTGAGACATATCTCTGTGTTTCTGTAGAGAAAGTGACAAAATGGACAGGAATCTTTCATGATACCTGCGTTGAGCCGCCACTACGAACTTGCCGTTATAGCAGTTATGTGCGTCTGTTATGTGAGAATTTTAGACTTTCTAAATGTGATTTTTGTGATTTTCGCTGATCTATCCATCAGAATGGACTATTTATTTGCTCACAGCAAAAGCTCGCATTGCAAGATCCCCATTGCGAGCACGAGGTTTAAATTGACGGAATTTTAAAAGACGTTTTTGATAGTACACGTGAATTTTGATAGAATTTAGGGATGAATTTAAAACACGTTTTTCGGCTTTTCCGTGAAATTTCATCGACTCAAAAATGCCGTTTGTAATACAAGTAAAAGGATGAAAAGAGGATTAGGATCAACTGGAGGAGGATTTTGGGCAAATGCGGATTTTGCGGATTCGTGAAATATTGGATAATGAAGGTGACGACATATATTTGTACATTGAAAAAAGGTTAAATTGACTGACATAGAATGGATATTTACGGATGAATTTTCATATTGAGGTTGGAAAATGTTGGTATTTGGAGGAAATCTTAAGGCTAGTCAGGGCAACCTTGCAAAAAATCCTTATTATAATCTTGATATTTTCTAACCTCAATGTTAATATCCTCAATAAATATTCATTCTTTTTCTATCAATTTAATCTTTCATCGATGTATTTCATCACTTCCATAATCCAAAATTTCACAAATCTCCTTTGATCGCATTTTCCCTAAAGCTTCCTTCAGTTGGTCTCCACCTGTCTCTTCTCGTCCTTCGTGTGTTTTTTTCTTTCATGTTCTCCATGTTTTTTGTGTGTTTGTTGTGAGTGTTTTTTTTTTTTTTTTTTTTTTTTTTCTTCTCACTTCATTAAACCCTAGAAATAGATCCAAGTCTTGAGCGCAAAAGGAACGCTCTCTTAGTCGATCTATTTCGTATCGTATCTGTATCGTATCTTTAAAAATAAATGAAAATATCGCACAGCAACCTAATTGAGACAACTATCAGATGTCCGATTCAACCAAGACATTCGAGGCTATTAGCTCACAGATTGATTAGGATCGAACCGAAAAAAAGCTGATAGTACTTATGGAACAAAATAAACCAACGAAGGCAAAAAAATTACTTCAAATTACGCATTTAAATAAAACAGAATGTGGGAATAATGCATAACCAATCATCAAGCAAAATACCCAATGAGACACGAAAAAAAGGCACTGCCGCAAACTTAAGATGTCCATCTGTCTCCGCTGCCATTTTATGTGTATTAGACACAGTGGCGGATCCAGACAATTTTTCTGGGGGGGGGGGGAGCACGCCTGTGAAATTTTGAAATTTGAAGCGTTGGTGGAAGCAATTTCGGGCTATTTTCTATAGAAAAAAGGCAACATTTGAGGCTTCTAGGGGGGCGGGGGAGGGGGGGCACGTGCCCCCCCCCTCGTGGAGCCGCCATTGATTAGACAGCTGTATTATTGTATACATGCGTTTATTGGCAGCATCAAAACGATTGGAAGAAGCTTGTCTTACATGGCACGCTTAAAAAAACACATGCACAGCGAAACGCGTTTTACCGTCTCCGAAAGTCCTCAATAGTCAATAAATCGTTTCACATGAGAAGGCTGAATCAACATGTAATCTTTGGCATCCGTCCAATGTTTGCTCCTTCAAAACACAATATAAAATACTTGTTGAAACAAAAGTGTTTTAAACCCGCCGGGAAGTTTTCGGGCCTGCTTTGTTTCTTTTTCAAGTGTTCGAAAGGAATAAATTAGCACATTTTGTCAAAGATTACAGAGAGACCCGGCTTCCAAACCTGAAATGAACTCTACCGAGTGAGTGAGAAACAGGCACCACAACTCACACCTCGCCGTCACTCTTGGTGTGGTGCAGTGAAAGCTACAACCGAGTTGCTCAGCATTTCAGCAACCTGCGTCACCTGCGTCACTGCGTGTGGGTCTACTTCGCCAAAAAAGCGCCTTCATTTTCAGAAGATACAATTCCATATCCTACACGTAGGAACAGTTACATAGCCTAAAGTACCTTGTAAGTATAGCGTTCTGTGTTATATTAGCGCTCGTTCTTGATTTAAGATTTAAGTGAGCTTGCCATGTTGATTGTCGGGCTGTTTATGCAGAACGATTTATCGTAACGATTGGCGTCTGAGAACCTCCAGTGCCAAACAAACTCTGTTTCAGTGTAATTTACCTATAAGAATATTTAAGAGCAGAAGTCTTGGTTTTTGAACGTAGAATGTTAAAGCTATATTGTTGCGATTATGTCCTCAAAAATGCTTAGCTATGCCTGGTTCCACGAACATTAATATTCAGAAATCAACAAGATGGTAAAAGTTTAACAACACTTTTGTAGGTTATGATCTCCCGAATTTCACAACAACAATAACAATGGGTCTGTTGCACACTTCGGCTACAGCATTTTAAAATATCAATTCCTATGTAAAAAGCCGAGAAAATAACAATGACATAGCATCAGAAAACACTAAAATTCAGTATTAAACTCACAAATTGCGAAAAACACTAGACACTATTCACCTCTGTATCTTTCCACCACGTGCACGATATTTCGCGAATTTAGCGCGGCACATTCAAA
Organism: Trialeurodes vaporariorum; assembly: GCA_011764245.1. Classification (NCBI taxonomy): domain Eukaryota; kingdom Metazoa; phylum Arthropoda; class Insecta; order Hemiptera; family Aleyrodidae; genus Trialeurodes; species Trialeurodes vaporariorum. The sequence goes on along the minus strand of VMOF01000024.1, from coordinate 7,923,092 downwards.
TAATCACGGCCGACGGCCATCACAGCTGATTTCATAAACAAACAAACAGTAAACACTGGCGACGTCTGCTCGAATTCTTACGTTTCAATATCCTCAAAAGGTTGTGAAAGGTACGGAGACCGACATTTGTGTCGAAAACTTATCAAAATGAAACAATAACATACAGTAATTCCAAGCATGATGATCGAAGTTGGAATCATCCTTGGAACTCCTGTGAGTTATTGTTTCATTTTGATAAGTTTTCGACACAAATATCGGTTTCCGTACCTTTCACAACTTTTTGTGAGGAATTGAGGATATTGAAACGTAAGAATTCGAGCAGACGCCGTCAGTGTTTACTGTTTATTTGTTTACGAAGTCAGCTGTGATGACAGTCGGCCGTGATTATTTGAATGTGCCGCGCTAATTTCGCGAGATATCGTGCACGTGGTGGAAAGATACAGGGGTGAATAGTGTCTAGTGTTTTTCGCAATTTGTGAGTTTAATACTGAATTTTAGTGTTTTCTGATGCTGCCATTGTTATTTTCTCGGCTTTTTACAAAGGAATTGGTATTTTAAAACACGGTAGCCGAAGTGAGCAACAGACCCATTGGATGACTAACCTACAAATGCATCGCTTAATCAGCAGCATATTTTGCTGATTTCAAGTCAGTTTTTATATATGTTACAGGACAAACCCGATTTTAGGCCAAACTAGTTTAGCCTAGGCCGAACTGTTTTTTTGAAGGAGATTTAGTTTGGCCTGGAGAATTTTAGGCCAAACTAGTTTGTCCTAGGCCCAACAGGTTTGGCCTGGAGAATTTCAGGCCGAACTAGTTTGTCCTGCACATCATCAGTTTGGCCTGAACATTTTTAGGCCAAACTAGTTTGGCCTGCACATACTCAGTTTAGCCTAAACAATTTAAGGCCGAACTAGTCGGGTCTAGGACAAACTGTTTCAGCCTGAAAATCGTTGGGCTAGACCAATTGGATTATATTTTGCTTCTGCAGATGAATAAATTAGACGAATAATTGAACTGGTTACGAAGGGAAAACTATATTTGAAATAAATTTTAAATGTAAGTTAAAATAAGTTAAAAACAGTAAAAATGAACGAAAAAAGCTAATTACACATGATTTGAAGGTTCTGGGTTCGATTTTGATTCCAACGCCGAGTTTTTTTTCATATTCATTTTTTCCTTTAATGCCATACACTATGAGAAATCACTTCTTTAAAAACAAGGAAACACGTTTACTTGTGATCGTTTACTTGTGACAAATTTCCTTGCGAGAAGTAAAAATTGATTGCATGAAGGAGCATCACTGTCACAACAAGGAATATTTTACCTATAGCAGCACTCAGCAGACATTTTCCTTGGGTCAAAGTAATTTCCCCTTAGTCAACATTTCACTGTGCAGTTTCTTTTACATAAATTAAATACAACTTGGAAAAAATAATTCTCTCATTGTCAGTGTAAGAACATGCAAACTTTATGTGAAAGCACTTTGTCCTAGTCCCAACTAGTTTGTCCTGCGCCGTCACTTCCGGCTAAACTAGTTTGTCCTGCACATAATCAGTTTGGCCTAAACATTTTCAGGCCGAACTAGTTCGGCCTGCTCGTTATCAGTTTGGCCTGGAGAATTTTAGGCCAAACTAGTTTGTTCTAGGCCCAACAGGTTTGGCCTGGAGGATTTCAGGCCAAACTAGTTTGTCCTAGGCAAAACTAGTTTTGCCTGTTCCGTTCAGGCCAAACAGGTTTGGCCTAGGCTGAACTAGTTTGGCCTAAAATCGGGTTTGTCCTGTAACATATATAATATATTCACAGAGTTGGTACAACACCCGGCATAAACCTTGTTTCTCAGTCTGCAGTGGAAACCCTTTTATCGTCATAAGAGTAAATACACGACAGAAAACGCGGCCGCGTCGGGACAACACGCAACAGTTTGGGCGCCAGGGTTATGCCGGAGACGAAGATTAAAGGCGACAGAAGACGAACGGCAACATTTAAAAAAGCGGTAAAAGTCGGAGAAAAAGGTTAAAAAAGATTGGGTTCCTAAGTTCCTCCGGAAACACGCCACAACATATTACAATTTGACGTCGTTTATTTTGTTATGTTATAAGGTTAACTTAACGGTAAAATGAAAATAAAAAAAAACTCATTGCGCATTGATGCGTTCATGCTTTCAAAAGTGCTCTGAAAGAATGAACCAAGTGAGAATAGAAGTTTGCGGACTGAGTATGCATTCCGGGAGTAATTAAAATAAACTGGGTGCTATCACAAAACTGTTTCTCTGCGAAATGAAAAATTTAACGGAAGGGAGTAGCAAAGGGGTAAGTGGCAACAGCAGAAATGGGGGCAAACAATATAAATTTGACCGTACAGGGCCCAGTGTTGCCAGATCGAGGGTAAAAAGCCGTACCGTCCCCAATGCCCCAAGGCATTGTTAAATCAATGTAAAGCGTACGGCTTTTTCACCCCAAACTGGCAACACTGACAGGTCCAATGAATCAGTAGCGAGCGGAAAGCGCTCGAAGCACAGTTTTCCTATCAAAATGAGCACGTCGCTTGTTGCTCTACATGCGTAACCAAAATAAACGGTGTAGGTGATGACGTCATCCGGCGAAAAAGGTCGTCAACTTCACGCTACAATCGTACATTATGTAAGATTGTAGCGTGAAGTTGACGACCGTGAAATGACTCGAGAAGTTGTTGAGGGTCGGACTGGCCAAGGCCGCTAGGCCGCGATCGCGGCCTAAAGTTCCGCTTTTTGAGGCCCGAGAGGGGCCCGCAGGAGCCTTCGAAAGGGGCCCCCAAACGGAGAAAATGGAAAAATTTAGGAATGAAAAAATGAATGATGTATCAAAGAAGACATTAAATAGATTACACTAACGGAAAACCATCGTAAGATAATTAAAATAGCTTAATATAAGGATCGAAAATGCATCGAGACTAGCAAAGTCCGTTCTAGTCCACGATAAGGACCGAAATTGGGCAAATCTGGGCCCCCCCGACGGATCGAGAATGGGGCCCCCTAACGAATAAAGACGATGTCCCCGAACAGGTCAAAACGGGGCCCCCGAACGGTCAGAACTGGGCCCCCATGTCCCTCAAAAAGTATTTAAAGAATAAACTGAGAAGAAAGTAATAAAATACTGGGAAGAAAAACGAAAATATGACATTCCGTTTGATTACAAGCAAGAGGCGAGTCATAGGAGTCTACCATTATTAGGTCTTCCATTTTTTAAAAACTACTTAGTTTCTTCTTTTCAAAGTCAAAACCTGCGGCTAAAATGTTATCTCAATCTCATAAATAATTTCTCAGTTCTCTCACAAATGAAACCCAAAAAACCCATTAAAATTAGGTTTTCAAGGTGTAAAATTTTCAAAATTTTTCGGGGGAGGACCCCCGCACCACCTCGACCCCCCGGTGAGTGAGGCACGTGAAAAAAGTGGGCGTCACTTAAACCCCCCCCTCCCAGAATTAATATCTGACTATGCACCACCGAAGATGATAAGTTACTCTACACGGAAAAAAAACTACGGTGAAAATAACCATACGGATATCTGATTTTGGCACCTGCTAGATGTTATGGTAATGTTAACCAGAAGTATACTATGTTTTGACTAGATACTAAGTGATGTTACCTGATTGCATGTCGAATTTACTCAAAGTATCGGTAAATGTACCATACTTCTGGTCAAGTTTACCATAACATCTAGCAGGTGCCAAAATCAGGTATCCTTATGGTTATTTTCACTAATCTTTTTTTTCCGTGTATCCAGGACTAAAGAAGCCACAGCCGAGCATATTCTCTTACTGATATTTGCGGGGGTTTAAAAAGGACCAAGTAAAAACCGCTAAAGCTATGATCTGGAGCCTTTAATAAAACAATGACTAAAAAATAAAAGAAAATAAGAAACAGAGAACTCTGGTCTATCAGTTGAAAATAGCGTAAAAACTGTCTTGTCTAAGTTAATTTAAAAAAAAAAAAAAAATGTCCCGGGAGGGCGCCAGAATGTAGGGAGGGCCCCTAAATTGACCCAGCAGCCTGACATTTAGAGAGCCAGTCCGACCCTGCGTACTATCGACGAATTAAAGACTGTCGCGAGATTTTCAAACTTTTTCAGCTATGAGTGTAATTTAAAAAAAAAAAAAATGTCCCGGGAGGGCGCCAGAATGTAGGGAGGGCCCCTAAATTGACCCAGCAGCCTGACATTTAGAGAGCCAGTCCGACCCTGCGTACTATCGACGAATTAAAGATTGTCGCGAGATTTTCAAACTTTTTCAGCTATGAGTGTGAGTGGGGGACTGATCTGCAACGGCTTTCTCGCCCCACCCCAACTGGCCTCTCACCTGCAAAGGTGTAAGGAGTAGGAAGAGTGGCCGAACCAGAACATTGAAGGCGAAATTTGGCTCGTGAAAATCTCGCGACAATCTTTAATTCGTCGATAGTACATATACATAGCCACATGTTTTGTGAGCTTTTTTTTTTGGCAGAGAATAATGGGTCTGTTGCAAACTTTTGCTACAGCGCTATAGAGTGTTCAATCTCGTGTAAAATCGCGTGAAAAGTCCATCGGTGGCATCAGAAAGTCTTAAAATGCAGTATGAAACTCACGAGAGACGTTTAATGAAATCCAAGATGGCGGTAAAATATTGACCAACCTCTATGCATGCACTACGAACATCCAAGGATAGCCAACCTCACAATATCGATCACACGCAATCATACAGTGTAAATAAACACATAACCTCTGAAGCTGTGAGGTTGTCAACGTTGGCAATCCTTGGATGTTAAAGGTGCATGCATATAGATTGCTCGATATTTTACTGCCATCTTGGATTTCATTAAACGTCTCTTGTGATGTTATTATCGCATTTCATGACTTTCTGATGTCACCAACGGACTTATCGGGCGATTTTACATACGATGAAACACTCTTTATCGTTGTAGCAAAAGTTTGCAACAGACCCATTCCTTGAGTCTTTTTATTGCGATTTCGATAAGAAAATGTCGTTAAACAAGGCCCCATTTGCGAATCTCGATACTAAGAGGAGGAAGAAGAAGAAAGAGGAGAGGGATGATGCAAAAAACGTGCAACTGATATATTTCCATTGAGCAGCAAATGAGATTAAAAGATATCATAAGACCACCCTGTAACGCAGAACAACGACGCGATAGTGGTAGAGCAATTAATTTGGTTCCGGCGCACCATTGTATCATGTATGAGCGTGCACAATGTGAAATGGGGGTTGAATAAGTTGGATTTATTCTGATTCGTCTTTTGTTTTTAATCAATGAACCTGGCGAATGTGTAAATGAGAATGTAATGAGTGTTTTCAAATACTTTAAAATTCCATTCCATTTCACGAGAGCGCACAGTGGATGAATAGGGCGAGCCAGTAGCGCACCGAGAGTTTCTTCATCTCTCTCTTTTCTCCATTAAGAAACGTATGTTAGACAAGGATTGACAAAGGGATAAAACCCCCTCCTTCTGTCCTTTTCCTACTCATACATTCAAATGGGAAATGAGAGAGATGGAAGATATCCTGGTTGCGCCAGTGGGGCGAGCGAATAATGAGACAGCAAAAGCGGAGAATGGTGAACTGGGTCATCAGCGGAGCGGGATGAACGCATCAGAACAAAGAATATTTAGCCTCAACGTTAAAAATGATGCAAAAACGATTCTTTCGGTGGAGGTAGAAGTGGGCGGTACATCGAAAGCTATAAAATCCATTTCGATTTCAATAAATTGGTTGATGTAGTGGTGACGTCACTATAAAATTGCGCTCGAATATTATTGGCGGCTTTGTCCCTGTTGCAGGTTGCATACTCGTCGATTTGAAGGAGTTTGATCGATTTGACTAGTCACCACCAATCACCGTTTTCCTTTCTTGTCCAGTCTATCCCAACAGTCGGGAATTTCCAGGATCGGGCCGCATCACAGAATAAATATTGCGCTAGAATATTATTGGCGGCTTTGTCCCTGTTGCAGGTTGCATACTCGTCGATCTGAAGGAGTTTGATCGATTTGACTAGTCACCACCAATCACCGTTTTCCTTTCTTATCCAGTCTATCCCAACAGTCGGGAATTTCCAGGATCGGCCCGCATCACAGTGCTTGGAGTAAATGGCGCCAAAATCGCTTTTTGCAGCTTTTGTCGGCAAATTATCGTGTTATTTAAAAACTGAAGAAAACACTTTTTTCTTTTAAGGAAAGGAAGAGCTAGCCGTTTTGAATTCTTATTTATCTTAATTTTTTACCAAGTAATACTGCTTTAGTGAAAATGTCACGGGAGCAGTATTACTCGGTAAAAAATTAAGATAAATAAGAATTCAAAACGGCTAGCTCTTCCTTTCCTTAAAAGAAAAAAGTATTTTCCTCAGTTTTTAAATAACTCGATAATTTGCCGACAAAAGCTGCAAAAAACGATTTTGGCGCCATTTTCTTAGAGCCCTGTGCGCAGTAGAAATTAAACAAATCTATCGAGATGAATTCGATTTTGCAACTATTCTCTACTCAAAATTGGATCTTATCATTTGCCCACGGTCATAATCAACAGCACTTGAATCGTAAAGAAGGTAAGTGTAATTCTGCAATGGGGCAGTTGCAAGGGTCTGATGAAATGTTATGTTTTTTTATGAAGGAAATGAAAGTACTATAGATGAGCTGAGAACAAGGATGCCTTTGGTTTCTACTTCAGTCCCGTTGTTCCGGAAATGAGATTTTGGGCCAAAATACATTGTTTTAAATGGGAATTCCGCGTAGTGACGTCACTACGCACACTTTTTTTTTTTTTTTTTTTTTTTTTTACAACTTTATACGTGTGTATCTCCAAAACTGGGACACTTAGGAAAAAACCAAAGGTACCATTGTTCTCAGCTCATCAAGTACTTTCATTTTCTTTAGGAACAACACACAATTTAAGACCCTTGCGAAATGCCCCATTCTGTCCTGAGTAAACCACTCCAAACTTTAAGCTGTATAAGTTTTCTCACACGGGAACGAGTTTCAGACTTTTTTTTTTTATTTCCTCATCGTTATTTCCGCACAGTTTCAACACAAAGATTCGAAGACCCATTCGCCCACAGGAAAACCTTGCAAAAGCGCCATTTGCGGAGAAGACACGACACATTTTTCTCGTTCAAAACGGGACTTTCATTAATGAATTGGCTCCAATAAAAAATGCACTTGATTTTAAACTGCGCTGTTTGCGTGTTGGCTTATGTGGCTTATTACGTTGTATCTTTTTATAGAGTTACTCATCTAGCATCATCCATCTGAAGATTCACCTTGGACTTGAGCTTATCGTTGGAGATGAAGCTGACCGGGGAGGGGGTGTCGAAAGGGGGGAGGGGTGGAGATTGTTACTGCAAAATGTGGGTATTTCTAGGGGTTGAAATTATGCAGGATATTGCAAATCACCATTCACCAACGTAATCAATTCTGCTTCGAATCAAGATGAGGGTAAGAGAACGCCACCGATAGAAAAGGGTGGTAGAAGGGATGTGACGGGGGTGGGAAGGGGGGTGCCAAGGCGCATAAGCATAAGCAAGGGGGAGAGGATGGGATGGTGGATATGCGAGATAGTTACGGAAACTATTCCTTCGGGTGAAGATGAAGGGGAGGAGGGGAAATGACGTCAAACGCCATGAGGATTTCTTTTCTAAGAGAGGCAAGGGAGGGGGTGGGGGATGGGGGAGGGGGGCGGCGGCTGGCGTATTAGATTATAAGGGATGATGGAAGTGCAGAGTGAGTGAAGGTGCAAGCACAAGGGAAGGGTGGGTGGGTAGGGTGAGGGAGGGGGTAAATAGATTGGCGGAGGGGTGAGAGAAGCAAAGCACGTTGATGACCTCATCAATGACACTTCACCCGCTCAACCATCAACCAATACAAGAATAAACCAATCACCCCGCCCGCTCCCATCTACCCCCCTCCCCACAGATCCGCCTCGCCGCGCAACCGTCGTCGACGGAACGGATTTAGATTTTGCCCGAAGTTCTTCACGCGTCCGTTCTGAGACATATCGTATATTCGTGTACAGTATGCCCCAGAAGTTCTTACCGAGCGCATGTCAAAAAAACGGAACGTATCTCTATTCGATGAAGAATAAATATGTTCGACAGTCTTAGATCGGGAGAACTGATCGCTGATTTGAATGAAAAATTAGGCTGTTGCAAACTTACTTGTGATGCAGGCGGTTTAAGCGTCGATTCAAAGATAAAAACCTAAAAAAGTAACGAATATAACAATACAAACTTATAGAAATCCACTCTTGAACGCAAAAAATGCTTTAAAACAAACATCTGTAATGGTGGTGTTGGGCACTAATAATGGAAGATTCCCATCAAATAATATTTACAGTTACTATACATCAAGAAGTGGCCAATAAGAGACGACTCTCTTTTGGCACCGGTGTAACCAGGAGTCCCGGTACTATTAATCGGCAGTTATTCATGCATGCCTCTGGTGACGCGTTACTCTGTGAATCTTCCTTCCCAGCAACATGATCGTTCATCGGCAGTTGTTCACTCCTCTAGTGACAAGTTACTCTGTGAATCTTCCTCCCCAGCAACATTATCGTTAATCGGCAGTTGTTCACTCCTCTAGTGACAAGTTACTCTGTGAATCTTCCTTCCCAGCAACATTGTCGTTAATCGGCAGTTGGTCACTCCTCTAGTGACAAGTTACTCTGTGAATCTTCCTTCCCAGCAACATTATCGTTAATCGGCAGTTGTTCACTCCTCTAGTGACAAGATACTCTTTGAATCTTCCTTCCCAGCAACACTATCGTTAATCGGCAGTTGTTCATCTCCTCTATAGTGACAAGTTACTCTGTGAATCTTCCTTCCCAGCATAAAAAGAGTGGCGGCATTAAGATCAGTGGCGGCTCGTGCAATCTGGCAACCGTGCACTTTTGCCATTTAAATGTATGCAAAAAGATCGATACTAGGTGAGGCGCTACGCCTCACCAAGTAATCGATTATTTTACACTGTTTTAGATGGAGGAAATCCATTGTTGCCACATTGCACGAGCTGCCGCTGATTAAGATGAGAATCTCCCATTATATATTAGTGACCAACACCATCACTACGATCGCCCGTTTAAAAGCATTTTATGAGTTTAGGGCTTGGAGTGGATTTCGTAGGTTTCCAGGGTTTTTAAATTGTTATTTGTTGAGGTTTTTACAAATGCGTCGACCCTTCAATCGTCCGTATCAAAAGTGTGCAACAACCTCATTCGATGAAGAGAATAAGTAAGTTGAATAGTGTTAGATCGGCAGAATTGACCATTGATTTGAATGATAAATTCTACCGCAATCAGTTCAATAGCCAACGAGTAGACCTGTGTTTCATCGATTTGAAACAAGCGTTTTTTTTCCAGTTGGCTTGGTAAAAACTTCTAGGGCACACTGTAGACTACCACCTTGCATCGATACCGTGCTGCATAGTGCACAGTGCACACGTTGAGAAATTGAGAGGTATCGAAACATATGAGACGGGGTCCTATTTAGGAAAATGAGGTGATCAAAAGTCAACTCCCGTGGATCGATAAGGAAAGGTTTCAAAGACACGATAGTTGTGTGAATGAGACTGGCCTTTGTGTTTCAAAAAATAGTTACCTTAACCCTTTCAGGCCTAGGGCTCATTCCAATGGACATTGAAATAACACGTAGTCTTATGGAAAACATAAAAATGCAATATGCGCATCAATTTAGACGAGGAGGCAGCGCTAAGATCAATCATGTTGGTCAAAAATCCATTTCTGAACCAAAATAATTTCAAGTCTGAAAGGGTTAGGGTTCTTTAAACTTCAATTTGAAAAAAATATTGAGGTAGGTTAAAAATCTGATTCTAACAGATCACAGATAATACAATTTCGAACATTTTAAAAAAAAAATGAAGTCTGTAGCTCAATTAGGGACTGAGATACCAACTTTCCTGTGCGGCAAAACAGGGGAAAATTAACATGCTCTAAAAATGGAAAAAGAAAATAACAAACATTTATTTTTTGCTCACCATAGGTGTGTAAATTATTGGCGCATGACTTTAAAAAATTAATTAAAAATATTTCTAAGCCTTTAAAAAAAAAAAAAAAAAAAAAAAAAATATCACGTTCTTCACGAGGATTTCCTGCACAAGAAAAGTCAAAAAAGTCAAAATCCCCAAAAATTGCCAAAGTGACCCAAATTTAGGGTAGGATACCCCCTTAACCAATCCACTCGAGATGTCTTCATATGCAGACTGAACGTAAGATTGGTACCATCTTAAAACGTATCGGTTCACTGCATCCGTGCAGAAAAGATTACATTATCCTGTGATGTAGTATATCTATGTATATTGAAATAAGGTACTACTTATCATAATATTTTCTGCACCGAGACAATAAAGGGATGAATCCTATAGAACGCTACCATTGGCTCAAATTGAATTCCAAACCAATTATTATCCCTGGTAAAAGTTTTTCATTGGTGAACAATGAAATTACATTGGTCACCAATAAAATTTCATTGGTCACCAATGAAAAATTCATTGGTCACTGGAGAATTGGAACCGTTTTATTGGTCACCAATGAAAAACTTTTACCAGGGATATGCACACGTCAAAGGGTGCCAGAGTATTTTGCTTACTTATAATTCGTATACGAATTAAAACAGTAACGCCTCATGCAATTTGGCAACAATGATTTTTCCCAGTTAAATTCGTGAAGTAAATCGGTTCTATATATATGTAAAAAGGGCACGTTTCCAAAAAATTGATTCCTTCTATCTTATCCAAAAGAGAAGGGAAAATTCGGTTGCTGATTCCGTACTTGTCGCTAGAATGGGGGTGCAAAAAAAAAATGTTTTCCTCACTTTCTTGAGATCCTAAGATTTGCTATCCTCACTTTCCAAGTTTTTAATGGTGTTCACAAAAAGGTAAAAAAAAAAAAAAAAAAAAACGCGCTGATTGGAAATCGAATGAAAATTCAGCGCGCTGCTACTTTGCACAAAGGTTGGATGCATGGTACGCATACTGATGAATGACGCACATAAATCAGCGCGCTTCAATCCTTCAAAAAATCACAAAAATAAAAACCGGCTGTAAAAAGGCCTTCAATTTTTGAAGAGTGCTTTCAATGATGCGATTGCAAGTTAATATTTCATAGCTATGAAATTGAAGGCGTTTTTAGACTCTGGTGTACGAAGGTAAGTGAATACATACGTTAAACTATCAAATCTCAACATTTCGTCGAAATTGAGGTAACAAATAAAAATGGTCAAACGAACCACACTTTAGTAGAGAAGAAGTAATTTTTTTTCCACTTTTGCTGAAAAGTTTGGTGCTCGTTTCATCCGTAAGGCATAATTAACCCTTTCTGTCATGAATTATGAAAGAAGTGTCACTGTAATCTGAAACCTATGCCATTAAATTGAACGAACTTTCCTCACATGATTTCACTTGAGAGTCAATTTTTCCGAATTTCCATAAGGCTCCATATAAAATTTCGTCCCTTAAAACGGACACTGTGACGGAAAGGGTTAATGAGTTGAAGGTCTTTAAAGATCCATTCCGGTGAAAATTCAAACCGGCTTCTATTGAAAATGTGTGAGCAAAAACGACCCACACATCTGTAAAAAAAAATAATAGCTTATTCAAAACGGCATCTCTCCTCCCGATTGGACACATTTTATAAAAAATAAAGGGCAAAGTCACCTGCGATCGCCCCTCATATTATTTTTCTGACACATGCTTAAGCTCAAATGGGTGGACCATCGGAGAAAGAGAGGGAGAGAGGGCGAAAGAGGGGAGGGGGGAGAGAGAAGGAGAGAGAGGGCGGAGAGAGTGTGGGGAAGAAAGAAAGAGCTAGTGAGGAATTTTTGGATCCACCCAAGACGGTTGTCTTGGGATGGATGCGCTTCTTAAAAAAATAACGAAACCATGGACAAAAATACGGAGTTTGCTTCGAGTCGAGCTTGCGATACTTCGCCAAGATGTCTGCGAATCAGTGTTGCTCATAAACTTCCGAGATTCGAAAACCACAAAATTACAAGCTGACGCGATTGAGGAATTCCTACACTCGGCTCTCTCCAATTTAATGACAAGCGAACAGAGGATTTATAGTTTTTGTAGTAATTTCATCGAAGCGGAGATGGCCATAAATTTAATGATGTGCAGGTGCACCAACATTAAACCTGGGAAGCGAAGATGATTCAAAACGACTGTATAGACGGATCAAACCTGGGGATTGGGGAACACAGTCATGACGCCGCGCCAAGGTGATGACTCGTGCACGTGCAAATATGTCAACGTTACATTTTGTCTACGAGCATGAACGTAAATGAATTATATAGATAGATATAAGGCGTTACCTGCACACTATATAGTTCGATATTTTTTACGCGTTTTAATAGACAAATTGCAACGATATTAGAGTGCAATACATATGAAATCTGTTCAGGATAAGAAGGAACTTGACGATTCAAGAGCGATTCTACCGACAAGGCGATTGCACCTAAATCGCCACGTTTCTCCTTATCTAGCGGGCCGATCATTTACTTCATCGTTAAATCGATCGTTATAATTGTCCACGAGTGATCCTATTGGTCGAGTATTGTAAAACTTGGCTGTTGCTATGGTAACCATCGTTAAGAGTCTCGTTTTATAAAGGATACTCATGAGTAACCTTTAAAAAACGGACACTATAACGATGGTTACCATAGCAACGGCTAAGTTTTACAATACTCGACCAACAGGATCACTCGTACACAGTTATAAAGATCGATTTAACGATGAAGGAAATGATCGGCCCGCTGAACAGAATAATCCGTGTCTTGCACTATTCCGATGCATTTTCATACAATGCACGGCAGCTACTTATAAACAGCAAATGAATTGCATTTATCATTAACTTCTCTGTGTAACCTATGGGAAAAACCCGATTCTCAGGGGGTTCAACTGAAACTCGGAATAATTAATACTTTAGCACGGGTCAGGGCCGTAGCTACACTTCCAAGGACCCCAGGAAAAGATGCATTTCGGGGGTCCCCCTAAAATTGGAGAAGGTGACTGGGGATGTGGGGGGTTACTCAGACCCTCTTACTCTTCCGGGGCACCGCCAATGTAATTTTTAATGGGGAAACAGACTTACGAGCAGACCTTTCATTTTGGTGGGCTTTAATATCGCTGACAAGACTTAGGGCTCTCGAAACACCCCCACTGCTCTTCTGGGACACCGCCAATGTTCGTTTAAATGGTAAAACAGACTTACAAGCAGACCTGCCTTTTCGGTGGGCGTTTAATCGCTGACAAGGCGTAGGGCGCTCAAAACGTCCCCTCTGCTCTTCTGGGGCACCGCAAACGTAATTTTAAATTAGATAACATACTTACGAGCAGACCTGTCGTTTTTGTGGGCTTTCAATCGCTAACAAGGGTCAGGGCTCTCAAAATATCCCCTCTGCTCATCTGGGGCACCGCCAATGTAATTTTAAATAGGAAAACAGACTTACGAGCAGACCTGTATTTTTGGTGGGCTTTAAATCTCAGGTTAGGCGCAGGGCTCTCAAAACGTCCCCTCTGCTCTTCCGGGGCACCGCCAATGTAATTTTTAATGGGGAAACAGACTTACGAGCAGACCTGTATTTTTGGTGGGCTTTAAATCTCAGATTAGGCGCAGGGCTCTCAAAACGTCCCCACTGCTCTTCCGGGGCACCGCCAATGTAATTTTAAATGGGAAAACAGACTTAAGAGCAGACCCGTTGTTTTGATGGGCTTTTAATCTCAAATTAGGCGCAGGGCTCTCAAAACGTCCCCTCTGCTCTTCCGGGGCACCGCCAATGTAATTTCAAATGGGAAAACAGACTTACGAGCAGACCCGTTGTTTTGATGGGCTTTAAATCTCAGATTAGGCGCAGGGCTCTCAAAACGCCCCATCTGCTCTTCCGGGACGCCACCAATGTTCGTTTAAATGGGAAAACACACTGACGAGCAGACCTGTCGTTTTGGTGAGCTTTTAATCGCTGACTGGGCGCAGGGCTCTCAAAACGCCCCATCTGCTCTTCCGGGACACCGCCAATGTTTGTTTAAATGGGAAAACACACTGACGAGCAGACGTGTCTTTTTGGTGAGCTTTAAATCGCTGATTAGGCGCAGGGCTCTCAAAACGCCCCATCTGCTCTTCCGGGACACCGCCAATGTTTGTTTAAATGGGAAAACACACTGACGAGCAGACGTGTCTTTTTGGTGAGCTTCAAATCGCTGATTAGGCGCAGGACTCTCGAAACGTCTCCTCTGCTCTTCCGGGACACCGCCAATGTTCGTTTAAATGGGAAAACACACTGATGAGCAGACATGTCTTTTTGGTGAGCTTTAAATCGCTGATTAGGCGCAGGGCTCTCAAAACGTCTCCTCTGCTCTTCCGGGGCTCCGCCAAAGTAATTTTAAAAGGGAAAACAGACTTGAGAGCAGTCCTGCATTTTTGGTGGGCTTTTAATCGCTGACAAGGCCCAGGGCTCTCAAAACGACACCGCTGCTCTTCCGGGCACGGGTTCAAATTAGACGAAACTGATAAATCGATTACGATCACGAGTCGACACTGGTATGTACTGTCATTATTCGTCTTGAAATTTTTTTCCAGTCACCAAAATAACTGAACTTTTCTTCGTGTATCAATCACAATGGTGAACCTGCAGGTTTAAACGCCAGGCTCCTTCCCCTTCCCCTAACCATCTCGTTCTCTCTCTCTCTCTCTCTCTCTCTCTCTCTCTCTCTCTCTCTCTCTCTCTCTCTCTCTCTCTCTCTCTCTCCCTCTCTCTCTCTCTCTCTCTCTCCCCGTGAAAGCTTGACAAGATGATTGATGTTCGAAGATCGAAGGGTACCCGTGGTGGGACGGGGTCGAAGAGATTATTGCGTAACTTGTCTCGTAAACATTGATTCTATCGCGACTTGATTCCGAACTGTACTTACACCGACAAAGCCAATACTGGTGTGCGAACGAGGCTCAATCAATCGTGTTCCGAGCTTCGAGCTTCGCCAAAATAAAAAGCAAACAAAAAGAAGCGAAACAGGAAGACTCTCAACCAAAGATTACGCTGACAGCGCGGATATTGATTGAGATACCAATAGTTCAGCGAATTGGAACTTTTAAAGCTACCAGTTTAGGAATAGTGAGTTAAGAATCTTTAGAGGCGTATACGCGTATAAATAAACGTTGATGATAAAGGCAGTGAAAGATTACACCGATATAGAAAATCTACGGCCCCGTACACGGAAAAAAAAGATTAGTGAAAATAACCATACGGATACCTGATTTTGGCACCTGCTCGATGTTATGGTAAACTTGACCAGAAGTATGGTACATTTACCGATACTTCGAGTTAATTCAACATGCAATCAGGTAACATCACCTAGTACCTAGTCAAAACATAGTATACTTCTGGTTAACATTACCATAACATCAAGCAGGTGCCAAAATCAGGTATCCGTACGCGGTTATTTTCACCGTAGTTTTTTTCCGTGTAGGTACTCTTTGCATTGGACCAAAACACATCAACGCCCCTCAGAATGTTAAAAAAAAAATAAACAAAAACAAATCCAATGACAGCACTCATGCATCTGATGGTTCCACTTGTCTTAACTTTCTACAAATAGGGACTTTGCCGGAAAAGGCCTTCGTACACGCTCAAAGTACGATCGTCAAATTGGCATCGGTGAGCTGAAATCCACCAAAAATAGTACAATTAATTGCCAACCTGACATTTCTAAAATTCAATCATAACCTTGACCAAAACACCTTAAAAATGGGGTTTATTTGTTCTGTTAACGATAGATTGGTGAACAGATGATACAGCACCCATCGTCAAATAACTCTGCAGTTTGACATGCCGTCAAAAGGGTCTGTTGCGTACTTTTGCTACATCAATATAACTCATTGTTTCTAACGTCAAATTCGGCAAAAATAACGATGCGCATATTAAAAACTTTCAAAATTCACTCATTAACTCAGAAAATACCTTCCATTTGAAACAACCCGCGCTACACTAGACACTATATCACCGACTTATAACTACATAGATGGAACCGTCTCGTTTATGTAAACATCAACAGAACTTACAATCATTGGAATGTTTCGTTTAGATGCGTACATTCCTTATATTATTTTGTAATCTTTGGTAAACCGAAAAGACCAGACAGCAAATGCAGCTTATATTTCACGTATTAAAAAAGAAATTCCATCATTTTGTAGTTACGATGTTGTTTATTTATGCACGGTGGTTCCGTCTATGTAGTAGTATACCAGTGCAAATAGTGTCTAGTGTAGCGTGGGCTGTTTGAAATTGAAGTGATTTCCTGAGTTAATGAGTGGATTTTGAACGTTTTTAATGTGCGCATCCTTATTTTCGTTGAATTTTACATAAGAACCAAGGTTCTATATTGCTGTAGCAAAAGTATGCAACAGACCCATTGCACAGCTGTTTGACAACGTTTTAACCAAAGGAACACGCAACGGTTGGCTCACATGCCGTTTTGTGGTGGATCTCGGCTCATCGATGCCAATTCGATGGTTCTAATTAGAGCGTGTACGAAGGCCTTAAGGCCCGCAAACTATGATGGTTGATGGTTGATGGTGGGTAGGTTGGTGCGCATCAATCACCAAATATTCTCAAGGAGGATACTTTGAGGATACTTTGATTGTACGTAGCAACATGTTGATAAAAAACATAATCAGCCCGGTTTGATGAGACGCTGCCACTGGCGCAACTAGGATATCTTCTATCTCTCTCATTTCCCATTTGAATGTATGAGTAGGGAAAGGACAGAAGGAGGGGGTTTTATCCCCTTGTCCATCCTTGTCTAACACACGTTTCTTAATGGAGAAAAGAGAGTGATGAAGAAACTCTCGTTGCGCTATTGGATCTCTCCCATCTCTCTCATTTCCCATTTGAATGTATGAGTAGGAAAAGGACAGAAGGAGGGGGTTTTATCCCCTTGTCCATCCTTGTCTAACACACGTTTCTTAATGGAGAAAAGAGAGAGATGAAGAAACTCTCGTTGCGCTATTGGATCTCTCCCATCTCTCTCATTTCCCATTTGAATGTATGAGTAGGAAAAGGACAGAAGGAGGGGGTTTTATCCCCTTGTCCATCCTTGTCTAACACACGTTTCTTAATGGAGAAAAGAGAGAGATGAAGAAACTCTCGTTGCGCTATTGGATCTCTCCCATCTCTCTCATTTCCCATTTGAATGTATGAGTAGGAAAAGGACAGAAGGAGGGGGTTTTATCCCCTTGTCCATCCTTGTCTAACACACGTTTCTTAATGGAGAAAAGAGAGAGATGAAGAAACTCTCGTTGCGCTATTGGATCTCTCCCATCTCTCTCATTTCCCATTTGAATGTATGAGTAGGAAAAGGACAGAAGGAGGGGGTTTTATCCCCTTGTCCATCCTTGTCTAACACACGTTTCTTAATGGAGAAAAGAGAGAGATGAAGAAACTCTCGTTGCGCTATTGGATCTCTCCCATCTCTCTCATTTCCCATTTGAATGTATGAGTAGGAAAAGGACAGAAGGAGGGGTTTTATCCCCTTGTCCATCCTTGTCTAACACACGTTTCTTAATGGAGAAAAGAGAGTGATGAAGAAACTCTCGTTGCGCTATTGGATCTCTCCCATCTCTCTCATTTCCCATTTGAATGTATGAGTAGGAAAAGGACAGAAGGAGGGGGTTTTATCCCCTTGTCCATCCTTGTCTAACACACGTTTCTTAAAGGAGAAAAGAGAGAGATGAAGAAACTCTCGTTGCGCTATTGGATCTCTCCCATCTCTCTCATTTCCCATTTGAATGTATGAGTAGGAAAAGGACAGAAGGGGGGGTTTTATCCCCTTGTCCATCCTTGTCTAACACACGTTTCTTAATGGAGAAAAGAGAGAGATGAAGAAACTCTCGTTGCGCTATTGGATCTCTCCCATCTCTCTCATTTCCCATTTGAATGTATGAGTAGGAAAAGGACAGAAGGAGGGGTTTTATCCCCTTGTCCATCCTTGTCTAACACACGTTTCTTAATGGAGAAAAGAGAGAGATGAAGAAACTCTCGTTGCGCTATTGGATCTCTCCCATCTCTCTCATTTCCCATTTGAATGTATGAGTAGGAAAAGGACAGAAGGAGGGGGTTTATCCCCTTGTCCATCCTTGTCTAACACACGTTTCTTAATGGAGAAAAGAGAGAGATGAAGAAACTCTCGTTGCGCTATTGGATCTCTCCCATCTCTCTCATTTCCCATTTGAATGTATGAGTAGGAAAAGGACAGAAGGAGGGGGTTTTATCCCCTTGTCCATCCTTGTCTAACACACGTTTCTTAATGGAGAAAAGAGAGAGATGAAGAAACTCTCGGTGCGCTACTGGACGCTGCAAACACTGCGATACATGGAATTGATTCCAAACATATTATCAAAGATGAGACTGATGAGAGCGTGTCATGGGCGCCCGCAGAAAAATTTCCAAGGGGGGGGGGGCAACATTTTTGAACCTCATTGGGAATTCTATGGTAACCCCCCCCCCCCCCCCCTACTCCGGGGAAAGGGAAAACTTTATTTTTCATCCAAACAGTATGCAATTACTAAGCCACTGTATTGGTGTTTCAAATAATAATAATTTTGACGTGTGTAAGATGTATTGAATAAAGGGACAACACATGATAATAATGGTAAAACTAAAGTATAATAATGGAGCTGTTGCAAACTTTTGCTACAGGCTTATTAATAGTTGATTGTGGGGTTATACCTAGTAAAAATAACGATTAGCGCACTAAAAAATCACGAAATCCACTCCTAAACTCACAAAATGCTTTTAAACGCGAGACCGTGATGGCGGTCGGGGCCGCGGTTTTCATTGGCGTTCCCTATCTTCAATCAGCGCCATCTACAAGAGGTGTTCTCGCAACACCACACAAGAAGAAGAAGAAGCATACAATTTCCATAAGAAAACCGCGGCCTCGGCCGCCATTACGGTCTCGCATTTAAAAGCATTTTGTGAGTTTAGGAGTGGATTTCGTGATTTTTTAGTGTGCTGATCGTTATTTTTACAGGGTATTACCCCATTATCAACTATTAATAAGCCTGTAGCAAAAGTTTGCAACAGCTCCATTCTACTATACTTTGCGAAAAATGAGTTAAAATTACAAAATTAACTATTAAAGAAGTTCGTCAACAATTTACTCCTTTGATTAACATTTCATTTTCTTTTGTTCCTTTCATTTTTATCAGGAAATTTTGATTGTTTTGAATTCTGGGGGGGAGGGGGGTCTCTTGCCCCCCGGTGCGGGCAACCATGGAGCGTGTGTCACTCACTGGCTTCTTTGCATTCACAAGTTGAGCGAAACAGCGAATCAATACGCGTTGAGTGCTGCTCAGCTACTGCTCTGACAAAGAGACGTCACCACGAAATGTGACGCGTTTTGGGAAAAAGGGACTTGATCTTCCGGAAGATATTTTCTCGGATGCACATTTTGAAAACTCTCACATCAGTTCTCGGAACAGAACACTCTCTCCGGTGAACGATAAACGATGATAATAGTAAAGAAACAAGTTACGAGCGGACTGTGTTTTTTTCCCGTCATGATAGATGACGTATATATGGTCGTTTCCAAAACAAATTGCCAACACTTTCCATTGAACACTGAAGTGCAATACTTTAAATTGCTCAGTTTTTAAATTGGATTTTTTAACCCATTCAGTTTAAAACCCACGGACTTTGAAAACGCGATTTTTCCAATTTCGGATGCGTCAATTGAGCGATTAATTTGTTTTAGCACAGCGATAATCATATCGATTACCGACCGATGAACTCTAGTTCCGAACAAATTCCGATTAAATGTATTTTCCGCAAAAGCCCATTTTTAAACTGAAATTAAATAAAATCAAGAAATGGCCGGCTCTTGCAGACTTTTGCTATAGGGGATTGAGGAGTTGGTTAAAAATGACGACATAGTGCACTAAAATATCGCGAAATTCGCACTCTCAGAATTGGACTTAATGGCGGAGAGACGCAGGTATCATTCCTATATCTAAATTGAGACTTATCTCTGTGTTTCCGTTGAGAAAGTGACAAATTAGACAGGAATATCCCATGATACCGTCATTGAACCGTCATTACGACAATAGCAGTTACGTGAGTTTATTACTGCATTTTAGACTTTCTTAGTACGATTTTCGTGATTTTCGCTGGTTTTTACATCAGAGGGCCGATCATTTACTTCATCGTTAAATCGATCGATAAGACTGTCTACGAGTGATGCTATTGGTCGAAAATTGTAAAACTTGGCTGTTGCTATGGTAACCATCGTTATAGTGTCCGTTTTTTAAAGGTTACTCATGAGTAGCCTTTATAAAACGAGACTCTTAACGATGTTTACCATAGCAACAGCCAAGTTTTACAATTTTCGACCAATAGCGTCACTCATAGACAGTCTTATCGATCGATTTAACGATGAAGTAAATGATCGGCCCTCTGATTGTACTATTTATTTGCTCACAGCAAAAGTTTGCAAGAGCCCCATTATACATATAAGAAAAGTGGCAGCCCCGAAGATGGCTCAAGACTTTTTGAGTCTGGTTTCATCAATGTCACACGCATCCCACCTAAAACCACGCTATATAATTCGATGAAGCAGCGATTGAGATTTGAAACGAGTAAGCTTGATTTTTAAAACCGTCTCTCTGAAATTGCACCCTTAGGTCGTCAAGAGATTACAGCACGCCGCGGAGGGGTTGGGGGGAACGAAGTGGACATGGATTCACGGGACATGAACCCCCGCCATAATCTCCCCCTCCCCACCAGTCCAACCCCCCCCCCCTTCTCCCTTTGTCCTTGGTAGCAAATACGAATCGAACTGACGACGATGGACTCGGGCAAGCAAAGATCTCTAGATGATATTCCAATAATGAATAAATAGGGCGGGGTACGGGAGGACGATTGAGGGGATTATGGGGGGGGGGGGGGAGGGAATGAGGATTAGAATGAGGGCGCGTTTTAACGTAGAGATTTGGGACGCGAGTCGGGGTGAGTTGTGAGGCAAGTTGAGTCGAGTCGACTTGAGCGTTGCCAGATGTCGATCATTGATGAACATCAGTAGCGCACCGAGAGTTTCTTCATCTCTCTCTTTTCTCCATTAAGAAACGTATGTTAGACAAGGATGGACAAAGGGATAAAACCCCCTCCTTCTGTCCTTTTCCTCCTCATGCATTCAAATGGGAAATGAGAGAGATGAAAGAGATCCTGGTTGCGCCAGTGATGAACATCAAACGCGGGATTTACGATTCGATTCAAAAACTGATGATTTCTCTTGAAGTCAGTGGCGTCATTTCAGCTTTTGCCAGGGGGGGGGGGGGGGGGTCTGAATTCTAATAATTTTTTTTTTTTTTTTTTTTTTTTTTGCTTCTCAGTTATAAAAAATTCAAAAAACTGAGGGCAAAAATCTGATGACCTTTTTTTTTTCTCTCCTTTTTTTTCTTTTTTTCTTTTCAGATTTAAAAAATTCAAAAAAACTGGGGACTCACATACGTGTCTACCGTAAGAGTGGATAGCGCCGCTCTTCCATTGCTCCAAAGTTTTCGATTAATTTGAAAAATCAATTGTTTGCCCTATGTTTTGAATAATGTTTACACGGCAATCACAAGCTACGCACTCTTTCCTGAAATTAAAAACTTTCTTGATCTATAATCGCTCAATATAACAACCTTTTTTTTTTTTTGGTTGAAATTTCGAGGTATGCCGAAATCACATGGTGGGGGGGGGGGGGGGGCAATTGACGCTACTGCTTGAAGTGTTGAACCCCTCAATGAATGCGTTTATTAAAACTACGTAAGATGGAGGTCGAATGAGTGGGTGACAAAAAGAGACCTCCGTCTAAATGCAGCTTTCTCTAACAATAAGATCAGTAGCGCACCGAGAGTTTCTTCATCTCTCTCTTTCCTCCATTAAAAAAGGTATGTTAGACAAGGACGGACAAGGGGATAAAACCCCCTTCTTCTGTCCTTTTCCTATGTATACATTCAAATGGGAAATGAGAGAGATGGAAGAGATCCTGGTTTCGCTAGTGAATAAGATTAATCACTCTTCTCAGCATAGAAAGTTGCAATTATATAAGGACCTGTCCCCCCCCCCCCATTGTGGTCCGCTCATTCGACCAACATTTTCTAATTTTGTTAAGCGCATTTATTGAGTTTATGAGTGAATTTTGGAACTTTCTGCTCCTCTCAACGTTATTTTCAAGTGATTTTTACACAAGAATCATCCCTCTGCGCATTTATTGAGTTTGTGAGTAAACTTAAGAACTTCATGATGCTCTCAACGTCGTTTTCATGTGATTTTTTAAGAATCATCCCTCTATGACAATGTAGCAAAAGTTTGCAACAGACCCATTGGGTATATTCCCGGGAATTTAAAATCATTGTAGAGGTCCATTCAGAAGTGTAGACGCACCTAGACCGACAATATTTGGAATTTTTCAACACTATTTCTCATGTATATATAACAAAATGAAAATGGGGCTCTGGCAAACTTTGCCTACAGGGAATTGAAGAGTTGGTTCTTGCATAAAAACCTGTATAATTGACGATGAGTACACTAAAAAATCACTAAATGCACCCTCAAAATTGGGCTTTATGGCGGAGAGACGCAGATATCATGGGAGATTCCTATCTAAATTGTGACATATATCTGTGTTTCTGTAGAGAAAGTGACATAACAGAGATAAATCTTCCTGATACCTGCGTTGAGCCGCCATTACGAATTGGCCGTTATAGCAGTCATGTTATTCAGAATTACTGAATTATGAACTTTCTAAATGTGATTTTTGTGATTTTCGCTGATTTATACATCAGAATGCACTATTCACTTGCTCACAGCAAAAGTTTGCAAGAGCTCCATTAATGACAATGAATATAAGCGTTGGTTTTTCATTTAGGAATGCTTTAAAATCGAAAGTTTGAAATTGGAGGCAAGTTTTGAATGGATTGAAGCAGTAGCGCACCGAGAGTTTCTTCATCTCTCTATTTTCTCCATTAAAGAACGTTTGTTAGACAAGGATGGACAAGGGGATAAAACCCCCTCTTTCTGTCATTTTCCTACTTTTACATTCAAATGGGAAATGAGAAAGATGCAAGAGATCCTGGTTGCGCCAGTGGATTGAAGGAATGAAAATTTAAAATTCGCCAAAGATTATGCTCGAGGTGCGCCTACACTTCTAAAACGACCTCTATACACTGGGATTTCTAATTTTTCCTCAGAACAGGCAACTGCGTACGGGTCGAGTCGCGAGTAAATCTGTGTCAACAAGAGCAATGGGGAGCACTGAATCGAGCCGAGACAGGACAGGAGAACAATCAAGAAAAAAGGAGGTTAAAAACTTGAGCGCCGCACAAAAGGTATACGCTCAAATATCTTTCCAACAAAAAAAAAAAACCTCGAGGCTTTTCAAACTAAACCTCTTGGTTTTTATGAGTTTCAACACCTTCCTTGAGTTTATGAAGACTTCACTGAGAAAAATTTGCCACTTAATTCAACAGGACGTCGTATTAATACTTACTTAACCAGAATTCCTGTTGTTTCAACAGGAAATACTTTTACTTCAACAGGAATTCCTGTTACTTGATCGGAATACCTATTGAAGAAACTGAAATTCCTGTTGAAATAACAGGAATTTCTTGTTAAAATAACAGGAATTCCGGTTAAGTAAGTATTAATAAGACGTCCGGTTGCGGCAACAGAAAATTTTTCTCAGTGTTCCCAAACACTAATAGACTTTGGGTCAATCTATAAAGTTGCGGAAGCACTAGCAGTAGCGAAGCTTGCAATATCGCAACGTTGTAATGTGTACATTTAAAATTAAACCCATGCAAAAAATCGAATGCGAAGGTGTTCACCTAACACACAACAATTAGATATTTTTCATGAGTTTAAATGGAGTGATTGCAACGTTGCCAAATTGCTCGCTACGCCACCGTGCCGCAGCCACTATGATTTGATGAAATCGTCAAAAAGTAGCCAAAATGCAGAAAAAAAAAATTTCATCAATGGGTCTGTTGCAAACTTTTGCTACAACGATTAAGAGTGTTACATCTAATGTAAAATCGCCTGAAAAGTCCATTGGTGGCATTAGAAAGTCATAAAATGCAATAATAAACTCACAAGAGGCGTTTAATAAAATCCAAGATGGCGGATAAATATTGAGCAATCTGTATGCATTCACCGTGAACATCCAAGGATGGCCAACTTTGACAACCTCACTGCAGGTAGAGGTTATGTGTTTGTTTACGTTGTGATTGGTTGTGATCGATATTGTGAGGTTGGCTATCCTTGGATGTCGTGGTGCATGCATACAAATTGCTCGATATTTCTCCGCCATCTTGGATTTCATTAAACGCCTCTTGTGAGTTTATTGTTGCATTTTATGACTTTCTGATGCCATCAATGGACTTTTCAGGCGATTTTACATGGGATTAAACTCTCTTAATCGTTGTAGCAAAAGTTTGCAACAGACCCATTTATAATTCATGGTTCATGGCAGATTTTTTAAAAAAAAAAAAAAAAAAAGACAAAAAAAAAAAAAAAAAAAAAAAAAATCAAGGATTTTCAAAGACTTTTCAAGGACTTCCAACAAACAAAAACGTACGTAGTATTTTTAATACCAATTTTCCGGAGGCAGAAAAAACACATGACAGAACAAAGCGCGCAGAAGAACAAAGGAAAACAGTATACAAATAATAAAAGAAATAAAGAAGTTCCTCCTAATTCCTGCATTTTTTCTTACGACTTAGCAACCAAAACGACGTAACATTCCTCAGGCACAGAAACAAAATTATCAATAAATGGCGAGCTAAAGAGCTGACGCTGATCATATTCAAGGATTTTCAAGTACATTTGACCGATCACCACAAACCTAGTTTAGAGCTACTTTGAGAATTCAATTTGATCCTCTAAAAAAAGATTCTGAGTTTGTACAGAGGCCTTATACAGTCAACAATTTAACATCCACAAATGCTCTAACAATCAGAGCAACCAGCATTAATCATTCATCTAAAAAAGAAGAAAAAAAAGCAACAAATTCATTTTCACACTTAATTTATATTTTCATTCCGGTGGGTGCGGGAAAAGGGACAAGGGTCAATCGCAACGTTACAGATTAAAAAGGTATGCTCATCTGACTTCGCGCCACAAATTCAATGGCGCGCAGTTCAAAATCACTGCAGGCAAGATGGCCAACAAAAGCAGAAAACGAAAACTTTTTGCAGAAAACATTGGGCTGCTCTCTGCAGGAAAGCAGAAAACAACCCAATGGTTTTTTGCAAAGAGTTTACGCTTTCTACTTTTGGTCGGCCATCTTGCCTGCAGTGATTTTGAACTGCGCGCCACTAACTTTGTGGCGCGAAGTCAGATGAGCATACCTCTTTAATCTATAACCTTGGGCCAGGCGCGTGCGTAGGTTAGGAATGATACGATATGATTTTACCTGTAGGTTGAAGGTTTGAGTAGAAATATTAGAAGAAACCTCTTGCTTCTTACCTGCAACAATTAAAAAGAGAAACGTAAAAAAAAACATAAAGATAATAAGATATAGCACAAAAGAGAGATGAAACAATAAGATGGTGGATTTGAGACGAATTTCGAAGGAACAACCACGTGTGCCCTTTAGACCTCAAGAGCGTTGATGATAGATTAACAGTTCTTCAAAAGAGCACACGTAATGCTTTATGGGGCTCATTGGCGGATACAGGGGGTGGCAAAGGGGGCGATCGCCACCCCCCCCGTTCGGCCCAAAAAGTGGGCCAAGAGGGGAGAGGACGGAGGAAAGCAAGAGCGAAAAAAAGAAACGGCAGTCACTAAGGGGCAAAAATCTCAAGTTCGCCCCCCCCCCACCCGTTCACAAGGGCTGGATTCGTCACTGGACTCATCACATGGGCAAAAAAGCAAAAAAGTGATGTGTCTCCAAAACCACACTTGTGAGCCCTCTATCGATTCAGCTTGGAAAATGAAGTCGATCGCCCTCTAGGGTTTTCATATCTTTTGCAATGGGGCCGTTTTACTCATATGGCAACACATGACTCATCACATGGTCAAAAACGTGAAATCCCCAAAGCCCTGCTTGTGACCCCTCTATCGATTCAGCTTGGAAAATGGAGTCGATCGCCCTCAAGGATTTTTATATCTTTTGCAATGGGACCGTTTCACTCATAGTAGGGTCATAATTTCAATTCGGGCCAATTGAGCATGCATGATCCGTGATAATTTCAAGTCAAAATTGAAAGCCAACGAGTAATTTTTTACTTCAGTACTACTAGAAAAGACTTTTCAGCGAAGGGTTCCGCTGAATTTTCGATATTTCTCATGTATATCGGAAACAGCCGGAAAAGCATGATGAACTAATGGAAAATAACTTGTCGATTGTCGGTTACGTAACCGACTATTTCAAAAGTACTTATTAAAAACAATATTACTTGTTACAATAATCTCTGATGTTGATTTTTAAAGCAAATTACGGTAGTTGAATTGAATTAAAAATTACAGGGCGGAACTTTACTGTATTACCTACCTTTTTCGTATATTTAAATATAGTAACACATGGATCATCCATTCGCGGGTACAGGGGGATGGCGAAGGGGGCGATCGCCCCCCCCCCCGTTCGGCCAAAAAAGTGAGAAGACAGGAGACGAAGGGGGAAAGCAAGAACGAAAAAAAGAAAAAAGGGTCACTAAGGGGCAAAAATACCAAGTTCGCCCCCCCGTTTAGAAGGGCTGAATCCGACACTGATGGGGCTCTGATGGTGCTTCCGAAGATCGGCTGAATTGAGACATGAATTCTACTCATCCGATACAGATACGGGGATACCGTATGCAATACGTAGTGCAGCTTATAAATGAGTTTTATAGTCTTGGGCGTTGCATAGTTTGCATTTGCATATCCTGTTCTAGTACTTTTGTATTCGTTAGTAAGATAAAATTTGACGCGATAAAGGAAAAATCAGTAACTCAACAAACGTTCGGGAAAGAACAGCGAACACTGAGAAAAATATTTTCCTGTTAATTCAACCGGCTGTCTGTTTAATACTTACTTAACCAGAATTTCTTTTATTTCAACAGAAATTCCTGTTACATGGCCACAATTCCTGTTGAAATAAGAGGATTGTCTCGTAATGTAACAGGAATTTTGGTTAAGTATAAGTATAATCAAGTTAAGTAAGACATACGTCTAGTTACGGCGACAAGAAATTTTTCGCGGTGAACCGTTCTTGTTCTTCAATGTAGGTGGAAACTTAACCGATCAAACAAGCCAGAGCCCAAATATGTTCGGGACGTTTGGGCTTTGGGCCAAAAAAATGTTCGAGACGGATTGGCAATGAGCAACTGGTCCACAGCCATAAGGGGCATAAGGGGGCTGTTACGACTGTGAATGGGTCTGTTGCAAACTTTTGCTACAACGATTGAGAGTGTTTGATCCAATGTAAAATCGCCTGAAAAGTCCAATGGTGGCATCAGAAAGCCACGAAATGAGATGATAAACTCACAAGAAGCGTTTAATGAAATCCAAGATGGCGGCAAAATATCGAGCAATCCGTATGCATGCACCACGAACATTCAAGGATAGCCAACTTCACAACATCGATCACAACCAATCACAACGTAAACAAACACATAACCTCTACCTCCAATGAGGTTGTAAACGTTGGCAATCCTTGGATGATCACGGTGCATACATTCAGATTCCTCGATATTTTGCCGCCATCTTGGATTTCAATAAACGCCTCTTGTGAGTTTATTATTGTATTTCATGACTTAATGATGCCACCAATGGACTTTTCAGGCGATTTTACATTGGAATAATAACTTTTTATCGTTGTAGCAAAAGTTTGCAACAGACCCATTGAATGAAAATCACAGAGAGAAAACTTTCTTGTTGCCGTAACTGGACATATTTTAATACTTACTAAACCGGAATTCCCGTTATTTCAACAAGAAATTCCTGTTGTTTCAACAGGAATTTCGGTCAAGTTAGAGCAACTTCTATTGAAATAACAGGATTTTCTGTTGAAAAAACAGGAATGGGTCTGTTGCGTACTTTTGCTGCATCATATAACTCATAGTTTCTAACGTGAAATTCGGCGAAAAGAACGATGCGCACATTAAAAACAATCAAAATCCACTCACTAACTCAGAAAATATCTTCCATTTGAAACAACCCGCGCTACACTAGACACTATATCACCGACTTATGACTACATAGATGGAACCATCTCGTTTATGTAAACAACAACAGAACTTACAAACATTGGAATGTTTCGTTTAGATGCGTACATTTCTTATATTATTTTGTAATCTTTGATAAACCGAAAAGACCATGACAGTAAATCCAGTTTATAATTCACGTATCAAAAAAGAAAGTCCATCATTTTGTAGTTACGATGTTGTTTACTTATGCACGGTGGTTCCGTCTATGTAGTAGTATACCGGTGCAAATAGTGTCCAGTGTAGCGCGGGCTGTTTGAAATTGAAGTGATTTCCTGAGTTTTTAAGCAATTTTTAGCGATCGAATATGATTCACTTCAAGAATTGATGATTGCTAACTGATGCTGCTGATCGGTGTAAAAGCTAGCCAATGAGAGTCGAGAATGAACTCCTGAATGATATATTCAGGAAAATGAAAACTGCGATAATAATATTCAATAACATAACCTCTAAATCAGCTCTGAATGACATGGCCATTTTTAACAAAAAAAACTAGCGTTTTCAAAGCTAAAATTATGTTTGTCTCATAGGAAAATGACTTCTACGCATGGTTTGTACAGTAAACTTTATTCGAAAAGTTCGTCATATCCGAAATTATCGTGGCGAAAGGAGTCAAAAACGATAGAAGATGAGATTTCTGACAACGGTTGCAACAATTCGAAAATCGAATCTACCTCCAGAGGTGAATTCGAAATTTCCAATTGTTGGAATTCAACGGTCTCCGGTGAGACCAACGAAACAATCGAATATCATCAAAATAAAATGCAAATCCATCGAATATCATACGACGGTGAATGATATTCGATCGCTAAAATTTGCTTCTTGAGTTGATTTTGAACGTTTTTAATGTGCGCATCGTTATTTCCGCCGAATTTTACATAAGAATCAAGGTTCTATATTGTTGTAGCAAAAGTATGCAACAGACCCATTCCGGTTAAGTAAGTACTAAACAGACTTCCGGTTGAAATTACAGGAGCATTTTCTCAGTACAAGGTACGCCACTTCTTGTTCTATTTCATTTATTTCCTATTATTTCATAACTTTATCCGATTTTATTTCGCTCCGACTCACTGTGTTTTGCTTTATTCCATCCCCTCCAGTTTTCATACCTTCTCCTATCTCTCTCCGTTCTTACGGTCGTCTACTCGTATCGTCACAGGTCGATAACTTGATGAATTGGACGCCTTTATATGCAGAAAGGACCCAACTACACACAGGAAATCAATGATAGTTGGTTGCTTTTTGCATAAAACCCCCGTTCAATTGTCCTAATCAAGGCGATCAAACTACCACCGGGTGAGGTGACCCCATTATACAATTTTCATTATAATAATTTATTCGTTCTTTATTTGCATTCAGAGAAATGATTTCCTTGAGACGGAGCAGGAATTAGAGTGCTTGATAATTTTTTTACCGTAAATTTTACAGGGGTGCAAAATGTGCCCAATCTAGCGATCCGTGGATCACGTGAAAGTGAGGAAATTTCTGGGAAAGTGAGGAAATTTGTCCCAATTTTTTTTTTTTTTTTTTTTTTATAATGGCAATAAGGATTTCCCAGGAAAATAGTGTTAAAAATTGGGAAAATATCGGTCATTTTGCGAACATACGGTGTTGAAATGTTAAAATAAGCACAAAAAAAGTCATCACTTTCAAATTTTTGTGAGGAAATTTTTTAAAATCCTGTGAGGAAATAAGTCATGGATTGCGAGAAACTTCCGAAGTTTTGGAACATTTTGCACCCCCGCCGTAAAATTGTAAAATCCCTTCCAATTGTGATGACGAGTTTTCGAGGGTGAAAGGAATTATTTCGGTACAACGGCTCGTAAATTCTTCAACTAAACTTAGTGGTTTTAAATTCTCGGAGAGAAAAATGAGAGGGGGGGGGATTGTTGAAAATTTACTCTCTTAAATGGATGTTAAAGTCAGTTTTATTAATTTTTTTCTTCTCTTAAACTCTTAATCAAATAATGTTGGTAACTGCTTCTTAACTGTAAAATATGTGAAATTAATGACTGCATATAGAATGGAGCCCTTGCAAAATATTTCCATTAGCAAATAAATTGTAAAATCTGATGTAATAACCAGCGAAAATCTCGAAAATCACAATAAGAAAGTCTATAGTTCAGTAATAAACTCACATCACTGCTATAATTGCAAGTTCGTAATGGCGGTTCAACGCAGGTATCATGGGAGATTCCTGTCTATTATGTCATTTTCTCTACGGAAACACAGAGAAATGTCTCAATTTAGATAGGAATCTCCCATGATACCTGCGTTGAACCGCCATTAGGCCTGATTCTGAGATTGAATTGCGTGATTTTTTTAACCCATTTATGCCTAGTGGAGCGAAAACGCACCAAAAACCACGGTGTTTTTTATACATTAATTCCCAAATGATATTGTATGTGGCTAGTGGTGCGTTTTCGCACCAAGCGTTTTTGGCTATAAAAATGCATGGGAAAAAAAAGAAGAAAAAAATTGTGTTTTTGGGACCAAAATGGACTAACTTTGAAAATTTCACGAAAATCTGAGACCTAAAATAGTTCTGGGCAAAAATGGGTTAAGTGAACTCATCGTCATTTTTACGGGTATTTATGCAATAATCAACTCTTCAATCCCCTATAGCAAAAGTTTGCAAGAGCTCATTGGAAAATAAGAAGAACATATGTGGTCTTGCGTTGTTTACTTGTTTGCTCCCATCCCTCTATCCTGCGCACCAGCGCGATCTATAGTACATTATATTTAATGTATCATATCGATTAGGGTCCAAGAGGCTGATTCTGTTGGTAATCTCATGGGTAACAGTTACTTATTCGAGCTAGCTGTTGTGTCTAACAAAACCGATGAATCGTAACGATAGGTCATGTGACAACTACTGGCTTAAAATCCTTTAATTTCTTAGATGGATCAAAACTGCTATTTTAATACGTAAGCAGTAATGGGTCTGTTGCAAAATTTTGCTACAACGATTAAGAGTGTTAAATCTAATGTAAAATCGTCTGAAAAGTCCATTGGTGGCATCAGAAAGTCATAAAATACAATAATAAACTCACAGGAGGCGTTTAATGATATCCAAGACGGCGGAGAAATATTGAGCAATTTGTATACATACACCACGAACATACAAGGATAGCCAGCCTCACAATATCGATCACAACCAATCACAACGTAAACAAACACATGACCTCTAACTCCAGTGAGGTTGTCAAAGTTGGCCATCCTTGGATGTTCGCGGTGCATGCATACAACTTACTCGATATTTCTTCGCCATGTTGAATTTCATTAAACGCTTTTTGTGAGTTTATTATTGCATTTTATGACTTTCTGATGCAAAGAGTAAACAAGAGTCGCAATTGAATGGAAGGCCTGCGTGGTCAACGTAGATAAGGGATCGGAACGAGGGCTGGCCTCAGATTGGCTGCGACGCGTGGAGCAAAAATGTCTTAGGGTATACGGAAATTAACACGGGGTTTTCGTTCCGGGACGTTTATCTCGAAACCTGTGCAAAATCGTCTGCAAACAATTTAGGCGAGTCGATTCAGCAGAATTTTCCGAACAAATTGATAGGTCATAAATGGCACTTTATTGCAAATTCGAAAGGACTGTTTCAGTTGAAAAGTACGCACAATAATGAGTTACTCAAACACTGCTCGAACACACGCCAAGCATGTACACGCCAAGCATGTACGGCTGTAACGTTTGCCTGTAATCTTCTCTCGACCAGCAGAGTCTCCGTCAGTGGCTTTAAAAAGTTGCAGATATTTTCATACAGGTCAACGGTGATTCCAATGGCTGACCAAAGATTACAGAAACGAATATTTTCGTGCATTACAGTCACACGTCGAACTGAACTGTGTCATATTTTAGTCAAACGGTAGACTCATTGGTGCACCTATGAGTTAAAAAAAAAGTCATTATATACAGGGTGTACCAGACCACCCGGAGCAGGCATTTTCCTCGAAAACTACTGAACCAAATGATTTGAAACAAAAAAGTCAGATAGGGAATCAACCCCAAAGTTTTCATTTTCGATATTTTCAAAATTGAAAAATTTGGGGTTGATTCCTCATCTGACTTTTTTGTTTCAAATCATTTGGTGAAGTAGTTTTCGAGAAAAATGCCTGATTCGGGTGGTCTGGTACACCCTGTATACACACAACAGCTGCAATGTAATCACATTTATCAAGCGCGTTGTGTAATGTGTATTGCATACCCGAGACCATAATGTTGCCAGATTTCCATAAAAATTGCCAACTTTTACAGTAAGTCCAAATGGAAAGAATCCGGATAATGGGTCTGTTGCAAACTTTTGTTTTAGCGCTACAAAGTATTTAATCTCATGTATAATCGCGTGAAAAGTCCATTGGTGGCATCAGAAAGTCATAAAACGCAATAATAAACTCACAAGAGGCGTTTAATGAAATCCAAGATGGCGGAGAAATATCGAGCAATTTGTATGCATGCACCACGAACATCCAAGGATAGCCAACCTCTCAATATCGATCACAACGTAAACAAACACATAACCTCTACCTCCAGTGAGGTTGTCCAAGTTGGCCATCCTTGGATGTTCAAGGTGCATGCATATACAGATTGCTCGATATTTCTCCGCCATATTGGATTTCATTAAACGCCTCCTGTGAGTTTAGCATTGCATTTCATGACTTTCTGATGCCACCAATGGACTTTTCAGGTGATTTTACATCAGATTATACACTTTTAATTGTTGTAGCAAAAGTTTGCAACAGACCCATTATCCAGAAAATGGCAACACTGCATGCCCGAGACACCCCCGCAGCCCGCGACCCTTGACCGTCCCAGTAAATGTGTATCCCCGAACTCAACTCATCTGCTGATCTATCCCGAATGTCATCCTGCGAAATATCTTTCAACGGCGCGAAGTTTAAAAATAAACCCGAGACCGCGATTTGACAATAAATCGACAAGAGCTAGGTGTCAAGTATCAGTCTCATCACTCATGAGGACGACATTTATTCCCGCGGAAAACAACAGGCGAAGCGAAAAGGGGGGGGGAGAGGGGTAGGATTAAGTGGAGGGTTATGTGAGGTTAAAAGGGATGAACCAGAGAGGGAGGGTTTCGCCCCGTACGTCTTTCTCTTTTCCTTGTCGCCTTCCACCAACATTTTTCCGCTGGTAGCTCACGGGCGAAATCAAAATCGTTCATCCACAAGATTCAATCGCTGAATTTGATTCGCTAGAACGACTCGTTCAGATAGCTGATTCATTCCGCTCAATGGGACTATTGAACACTTTTGCTATAAGCGATTTAACAGTCGATTCTGAGGGCCGATCATTTACTTCATCGTTAAACCGATCGATAAGACTGTCTATGAGAGATGCTATTGGTCGAAAATTGTAAAGCTTGGCTGTTGCTATGGTAACCATCGTTAAGAGTCTCCTTTTATAAAGGCTACTCACGAGTAACCTTTAAAAAACGGACACTATAACGATGGTTACCATAGCAACAGCCAAGTTTTACAATTTTCGACCAATAGCATCACTCATAGACAGTCTTATCGATCGGTTTAACGATGAAGTAAATGATCGGCCCTCTGCGGGCCGATCCTTGAAATTCACGACTATTGGGTAGACTGGATAAGAATGGAAAACGGTGATTGGTGGAGACGAGTCACGTGGTTGCCCAGTCTAATCAAAATACGGAATGGATTAGATAAGTTATCGGGTACTCCTAGACTGCCCGATAAATTATCTAATCCATTCCGTATTTTGATTAGACTGGGCAACCACGTGACTCGTCTCCACCAATCACCGTTTTCCATTCTTATCCAGTCTACGCAAAAGTCGTGAATTTCAAGGATCGGCCCGCTGGTGTAAAAACCTCGATAAATAACAATGGCAGCAGATTAAAAACTTCCGAAATCCACTCTTGACCTCAATAAACGCTTTTATTTGCGAGGGCGTAATGGTGGCTGAGGGCATTAACAATGGGAGATTCCTATCTTAATTTCGTGACTCTTAATATGCTGACAAGGATTATTCACAGAGTAATTGGTCATCAGAGTGATGATCCACATCCGATGAATGGTACCGCAACACCTAGTGACACCGGTGTCAAATGAAAGTCGTCTCTTATTGGCCACTTCTTGATGAAGTTACAGTATTGTTAGATGGGAAGCTACCATTGTTACTAACCCTCAGCCACCATTACGCCCGCGTTTATTGAGTTTAGGAGTGGATTTCGTGGAAGTTTTTAGTGCTGCCATCGTTATTTTTGGAGGTTTTAACACCAGAATCGACTGTTAAATCGCTTAAAGCAAAAGTGTGCAACAGCCCCATTAGCTCAATCGAATTGGTTTGAAAATAACATAAATCGGAAGATTGCAAGAAGAAAAAAAAAGAATGGTTAAATAAACCGAACCCCTTGATCCAAGTAATTTTTTGTCACAACAACCAGAAGTTCTGGTCGACTTAATTGGAGCTCTGTTTGAATCAACATTCAACAAATCTAACGAAAGCGGCATCGTTGGTTAGTTTCACAAAACTCGGCGTGGATCAAATGGGACTAAAGTTCTGCGTAACTGAACCTTTTTTTTTCTCCGTGTGGCAGCACTAGCGTATCCAAGTTGTTGTCCTTCTCTCTCTTCTCCCATTAGAATGCATGTGTTAGCAAAGGATAGAAGAGGGGGCGAAAATCACGTGACTGCCCCTTATCTGTCCTTCTCTATCATACGCGTTCTAATGGGAGAAGAGAGAGAAAGATAGATTCCGTGATCCGCCAGTATGTGGGCCATGAAACGAAAGAATCAAATTACTTAATCATGTGAGTTAAAGACTCGTAATAAACAAGAATTTAAAGGATCGGCTAAAACTTTTGATTCGAATAAAAAACGCTTTGATTCAACCGTTCAAACGACTAGTTAATTTGTCTCATTTCGCTTAATCGGATGGAAAACCCAGTTTTAATCATATGTTAAGATAAATTGAATTAGTCGGACGGATCAAAAGACTTGGTCGAACCATGAATTGTAAGAATCAAAATCAATCGCGAAAGTTAAAGACTCGGAAAGAAAACGAATTTAAAGACTCGACTGAGGCTCCTATATGAGTCAAATAACAAACGCTTTGATTCATTAGTTCCAATTCATTAGGATGAATCGTTCAAACGACAAGATAATTCCACCCATTTCGATCAATCAGATAGAAAAACTATAATTAATTATATGTAAGTCGTATAAACTGAAAGAGTCGGAAAATGAACTCGTTTGAACCATGAATCGTAATACTCGAAAGAATCGTGAGACTCCATAGAATCGTATATAGGAATCAAAATGACTCACGATTTAATTAACTCTAACGACCCAACTCAAAGCTCCAACTCTTCTATGCTCCGGTTCGAAAGGATCAACAGGTGCGTGCAAGAGTAATAACATGAGAACGCGTTCATTCAATGTTCATTCATTCAGTTATGTGTTTACGCTGAAAGCTATGTGAATGAGCGAGTAACATGAGTCCCGCCAAAAAAATTTAAACCGACAAACTATAGCTTATAACCACAAAGGGAAAGGGGCTTTCTGGGATGTAATGAGTCTGTTATTGGTCTGTATTGGTCTGTTGCACACTTCGGCTAGAGCGTTTTAAAGTATCAATTCGGAAGTAACAGGCCGTAAAAATGACAATGGCAGCATCAGAAAACACCAACATTTATTAATAAACTCACAAATTGCGAAAAACACTAGACACTATTATCTACCCCTGTATCTTTCCACTGTACATGCACGAGATTATCGCGGCACATTCAAAAAATCACGGCCTACTGGCATCACAGCTGACTTCATAAACAAATAAACAGTAAACACTGACTGCGTCTGTTCGAATTATTACGTCTCAACATCCTCAATTCCTCACAATAGGTTGTGAAAGGACGGAGACTGATTTTTGTATCGAAAAATTATCAAAATGAAACAATGTTACACAAAAGCTCGAAGAATGATGATTGAAGTTGGAGCCATACTTGGAACTCTTGTGCGCAGGGGCGTCATTTCGAGTCCGGCTGGGAGGGGGGGGGGGCAAAAATCCGATGACTTTTTTTTTTTTTTTTGCTCATCAATATAATCACAGAATAATACAATCAGAAGGGAAACTCCCATAAGAGCCAATGGAAACAAGATTTGGAATTTACTGGCACAAACTGGCAACTGTGCCTACTCACTTCTCAAGATGGCGGACATGCTTTTTCAGGCTATATACAACCAATCACAACTCGGCCAGTTGCCGAAGATCTGCCGAAGATTGCCGAAGATGCTCACTTTCGAACATGGCGGCCCAAAGTAAAGAATGTTTCAAAATGAATTAGAGTTTCCGTTCTGATCAGAGTATTCTGTGATATAATTAATTCCCGTTTTTGAGCCAGACTTCAAATCCGGGGGGGGGGCACCATGCCCCCTTCTAATGACGCCCCTGCTTGTGCGTTGTTTTAATTTTGTAGATTTTTTTACACAAATATCGGTTTCCAATGTTTCCATACCTTTACAACCTATTGCGAGGAATTGAAGATGTGGAGACGTAAGAATTAGAACAGACGCAGTCAGTGTTTACTGTTTATTTGTTTATATGAAGTCAGCTGTGATGACAGTCGGCCGTGATTATTTAAATGTGCCGCGCTAACTCCGCGAAATATCGTAGTGTTCTTCGAAATTGGTGAGTTTATTAATGAATTTTGGTGTTTTCTATGCTGCCATTGTCATTTTTACGGCTTTTCACAGATGAATAAATACTTTAACCGCGAATACGCTCTCGTCGAAGTGTGCATCAGACCCAGCTCGAAGACAACACGGAGAGCATGATGGAAATCTCTGAAGGGCAAATTGAGGAAATCACTTCTATTTGAATAACCCTCTTAAAATACAGCTAAAAACCTCTACTTTGGCTTAAGAGAAGCAGAATTGCTTTTCTTTTCATTTCAAAGTTAAATATTTTGATAACACGCTGAAGCGCTGCGGTAGTAAACGCGATGAGCACTCACAATCAGTCTTCATTGAATGAAACTCCTAGAGCAGAGCAGTTCTGATTGTGAGTAACAAAAAAAAAAAAAAAAAAAAAAAAAAAAAAAAAAAAAAAATTATCGTGTGCGCATGCGCGAATAGAGAGAGGCAGCGTCAGTCTCTAGTCTCTCTCACTCGTCGGTTTGCAACGCAACGCAACGATGCTGGGCTATGATTCTATGAAGACTCGGTTTGAGTAGCGGGGTCAATCATAAAATTGTCGAAATCTCAGAAGGGTGAGCTCTAGCTTGTGTGTGTAAACTCAGTATATTTTCTGTGCGTGTGCGACGAAGCCACCAACACACTTACCAATCTGTGTATGTGTGCATCGAAGACAAATCAAAGACTACTGAAGTCAGCGCTGATATCTCAACGGGAAAGTGTAAGAAAAAAAACCAAATAAAAACGGTGAATTCATCCAAATGACTCGGAAAAAAAAAAAAATAAAAAAAATAAAAAAAATAAACGTGTCTGAGTGTGTGATTGTACGTACTCAAAAATCTCTCGAAAATACACAATACAACCCGAGCATTTAATTTTTGATTCATATCCTGAAAACTATAACTCCAAAACACACACGGCCACCAGAGGGCGCCTCTTACACTTTATATTTATTATATTATTCATTGTATGCAGCAAAACGAAAGTAAGAAGCTTACCATATATTTCGTATGGCACGCTTAAAAAATGATTGAAAAATGTAACACGTCACTATGTGCTCTTTTTACTCGATTGTCCGAGCTTTATAAAATTAGTGAAAATATTTTGGACAGTAGTTTTGACGAAAAATACCACAATACTTATAAAAAAGATATTCCATCATAAAAGTAAAAAAAAAAAAAAAAAATCCCTTTAAAATAAAAACATGGCAAACCATCACCTTAAAAGTCAAAGTTCCTCTTGTTGAATGTTGGTCCTCCAGCAGTCCAGCGGGCCGATCTTTGAAATCAGTGGATAAAAGTGGTAGACTGGATGAATGAAGGATTGCTGATTGCTGTTGGTCCTTCTAAAGAGTTTATCGAATAATATACCTCTGTTCGCAAGTATAGCCCTCCGCTAGATTCGATAAGTTATCGGCTTGTTTAACGCAGTCGGTAGCTTATTGAATGTAGCAGAGGGATACTTGGTTACAGAGGTACAGAGGTATATTTTTCGATAAACACTTTAGAGCGACGAATAGAAATCCTTCATTTATACAGTCCACCCGTCTTATCTACAGATTACAAAGATCGGCCTGCAGGCAGGAGAGATAAAAATACACTCGAAAAATCAGACTTACTGTGCATTTCGGAGTCGGACCATGTTCTTAGTCTTACACACATGTAGAGGATTACTTACAGTTCATATCGAAATCAATTGAACTAGGTCTTTATCTGAACTAGAATTTTTAATACCAACACAGCCCCCGCCCCCCCCTTCTTTATGAAATCAAAAGTTATTCCTTCGTCGATTCAATTCCATAATATTGAACCTGCGCATAGACGGACCGTGACCAAAAAAAGTGGGGGGGGGGGCTAAAAAGTGATTACCGGGTTTTTTTTTTTTTTTTTTTTATTTTTTTTCTGCTTCTCAAGTCTCAAGTGATGACTTTTTTCAGATTTTTAGCCTCTCCGCCCAAAAAAACTGGGGGGAGCCCCCCCCCAGCCCCTGATACGGTCCGCATATGAACCAGCGTGATCATCAGACAACAACCGCTGCGTTGCAGAGCGGGCACACCCGATGGCGACTGGCGAGCGTCACAACGAGGCAGCCGAGTGCCTTCAATTACACGGTTAGGCAAAAACATGCACAGGCAAGCACGAATAGTTATCTACTCTTAAATCCGTTTAAAATCGCCGGCTAGTGGTTTTCATTTGAGTCTTAATCGGAGTATATCGGAGAGCCTGTGTTAATAAAAGAATGAGAGTTTGATATTTAAATGAAAAGTTAATTAAGTTGAAGTATTTCTTGCGGTCTTTGAGGGATAACGGTAAAACTATCGAACGAAACACTCTAAAAAAATCAGACTTTCTGAACATTTCAAACTATGTCCCAACCAGCCAACCTACATACATACAGAACTGGAAACCATAAACTGGAAACCATCCTGTGTTGAAAAGAACTCAAATCTGATGAATCACACTTTTTTTCCATTGTTTGAATTTGAAATTAATACGAAGAGCGGAATGGGTGCTAGACGTTTTAAATGTTAAATGACCCACCGTTGATAGTTTTGGGCACGGTAAAACAGAGAAATGGGTTTCCTTCTAATGGGACAGACGTACGAAAACAAACAGTTCTGAACTGAAGATGATTTTGAACGAGGCTGCTTCGTACTTTTACAATAAGCGATTTAATAGGCGATTCTCGGGTAAAAGTAAAAACCTCGACAAATAACAATGACAGCACTAAAAATTTCTGAAATCCACTCTTAACCTCAATCAACGCTTTTATTTGCTCGAGCCTAATGATGCCGTCGGGTAGTAATAATAGGAGACTCTCATCTAATAATACTGTAACTACATCAAGAAGTGACCAATAAGAGACAACTTTCCTTTGACACCGGTCTCGCCCTGTGTCACGGTACCATCCATCGGATGTGAATCACTACTCTGGCGACTAATTACTCTGTTAATCATCCTTGTCAGCATAGAAAGAGTGAGGAAATTAAGATAGGAATCTCCCATTAATACTGCCCTACGCCACTATACTACGCTCGCTCAAATAAAAGCGTTTATATAATTTAGGAGTGAATTTCGGAAGATTTTAGTGCGATTTTATCGTGATTTTTTGAGGTTTTTAAACCAGAATCGACTGACAAAGCCCTTAAATAGTAAGAGTGTGCATCAGCCCCATTGTGGTGATTGAATGGCAAAGGACGCTGAAATTAAAGACACAGCTGAGTCATTCCGTGCATGGTGAATGCAACACCCGTAACGTTTTAAAGTGACTCTTCTCTTCTCCGCATTAAATTCATATAAAACTCAATGATCAGACCTGTGGAGACTGTCACGTGTTAAAAAGAACGAGAGTGTCATAAATCACAGCTTGTTTTTTTCTCGTTTGAATTTGAAAAAAAAAATATTATGAGTAGCGTAACGATCGCTACACGTTTTCAATGGAATGACGCACGTGTTGGTAATTTTGGGTGGTAAAACAGTCAAAGAGCTCCTTAATGGAAACGGTAGGGGGAAAAAAACAGTTATGGACTACCGATGATTTTGAACTGTGGAGATTGAGAGGTGAAGAGGGCAGTCAAATCGGAGGAACCTGGGTCGTTCCACAAGGAAACAAATCCGATAGATTTAGGACCGAGAATGGGTCTGTTGCGTACTTTTGCTACATCAATATAACTCATTGTTTCTAACGTAAAATTCGGCGAAAATAACGATGCGCACATTAAAAACTTTCAAGATCCACTCATAAACTCAGAAAATACCTTCCATTTCAAACAATCCGCGCTACACTAGACACTATATCACCGACTTATAACTACATAGATGGAACCATCTCGTTTATGTAAACATGAACAGAACTTACAAACATTGGAATATTTCGTTTAGATGCGTACATTTCTTATATTATTTTGTAATCTTTGATAAAGCGAAAAGGCCAGCCAGCAAATGCAGCTTATATTTCATGTATTAAAAAAGAAATTCCATCATTTTATAGTTACGATGTTGTTTACTTATGCACGGTGGTTCCGTCTATGTAGTAGTATACCGGTGCAAATAGTGTCGAAAGTAGCGCGGGCTGTTTGAAATTGAAGTGATTTACTGAGATAATGAGTGGATTTTGAACTTTTTTAATGCGTGCATCGTTATTTTCGCCGAATTTTACATCAGAATCAAGGTTCTACATTGTTGTAGCAAAAGTATGCAACAGACCCATTCTTCACATTATCTACCAGGATTGCTGAAAAAGCCTCCGCTGCCGTGATCGAGTGTTTTTTCAACCATGGTAGGTTTTTCGACTACCCCGGTAGATTATTTGCAGGTCTTGATAGTAAAAAATCTCCGTAGTAGAAAAAAACGAAACAAAGTCAGTATATTGTCTACCACCGTTAGCTGAGGCTTTTTCAGCAATCCTGGTAAAGAAAATATGAAGAACTGTTTTTTTTTGCACGATAAGTATAACACCCTTGAAGTCGCCTTTTCTCCGCAATAAATTCAAACAAAATTTAGGTTAGAACTGAAGAATAACAAATGTTGAGAAGAATAAAAGCCTGACGAATCAGAAATTATTTTCCCTCGCTTCAATTTGAAAAATATTATGAAGAGCGTAACGGGGGTGTTTGACGTTTCAAATGTGGAACGACCCACCTGTTGATATAATAATTCTGGGTAGGAAAGCAATGAAAATAAGTTCCTTAGTGAAAAGGGTGCGATACGATAGCAGACAGTTGTAAACTTTCGATGATTTTCAATTGTGGTGATAACAGATAAGTGGAAAGGTAGAGGAGAGAACATCGGGTACATATACCTGTTGATGGTGTTGAATGAAATAGCGTAAGGGGCGGTTGCGGGAAGTCCAGAAAACCGGGCAGGAAGTAAACGGGATCATACTTCGACTGACTGGCTCACTCACTCACGAAAGGGAACGTCGGCACATATCACATCAACACTGGAAGAGATTGGTGGGAGGAGAAGGGAAGGGATGACGGGGGGAGCTGGAGGGAGGGGGAGGGGGTATCCCCTACGTTCCATCGATCTGTCTCTTGCGTCCGCCGTTGCCCGCAGCGCTCTCTCGCGTCGTGTGCCTCGAAGCTTGGTCATCAACCGCGTCTTTCGTCATTTCCCATTTTCCCACGTTCAAGACCTAAAGCTGTTGGTTTCGAAAGGCGCGCGCCGCGCTGTTCATGAGAAACATTTTCTAACCTCAAAACTTTGTCGGAAGCAGAGACAAATAGGGATTTTACGTTCTGCAGACATTTGCGCTACCTAAGACTTTGAGCGCTATACTATTAGTTGAACAAGATAAAAGGTCTTAAAAGCTTCATTAAAAGTGCAGAATTACAACTGTACGCTCTGGCACCTATTAGGTTAGCCCTCCATTAGCTATTTCCATTCACTTTTCCTCTTCAGAAGTGAATTTTTACAAAAAACTTCGTGTTTTGATGAATTTGAGGTTATGTTCTAGGAAAGCTAGTTTCAAGAGGAATTAATGAAAATTTGCTCCAAAAGCTATCAAATTCGATGTCAGCGATCAAAATTGAGGCAAACTAACACAATTTTCAAGGATTTTTGAGAGAAAATTTTTAAAGTTTATGTTTGTTTTGGTAGCGCAAATGTCTGCAGAACCACTCACTTGACAAATAGAGACTCAGCACAAAGCTTGCAACAGGTGTCCACTTTTCCAAACTCCATTTTGGTCGGTACTCATCGGAACAGCAGCCAACAGTCGCCTACACTGTTGACTGATGAGCTAAAAGGGAAGGCTCTGATTTGTCCACTGAAACAGGGAGCGCGTGGTTTCAATTTCCCAAGCAAAACCAAAACAAACCCTGTTTCCGTTTCCGGGACCAATCATGCGACACGCAGAGAAGAAGAGAGACTGGCATAGACTCGCTCACTCGCATGCTTGACAAGCGTGACTAAGCGTGACGAAGCGTGAAGAAGCGTGACTAAGCGTGACGAAGCGTGAAGAAGCGTGACTAAGCGTGACTAAGCGTGACGAAGCGTGAAGAAGCGTGACTAAGCGTGACGAAGCGTGAAGAAGCGTGAAGAAGCGTGACTAAGCGTGACGAAGCGTGAAGAAGCGTGACTAAGCGTGACGAAGCGTGACGAAGCGTGACTAAGCGTGACGAAGCGTGAAGAAGCGTGACTAAACGTGACGATGCGTGACTACACTTCGTTCAATTTCGGAGCTACCCTAGCCAGGTAGTCGCCTTTGCACACGTTGGCAACGTAGCAGTCTCGGCGATACAATAGTTTGCCTAGGAAGGTTCAACAGCTCTGCTCACAAAATGAGCCGCGAGTTGCTTCCATTTTTTTCAGGTAAACTCTTAATCCATCAAACGTACTAAGCCCAAAATCTCAAAAAGTGTTACATCACTTTTTTGCTTTAAACTGATTTTAAATTTGAAATTTGCTTGAAAAATTAATGGGCTATAATGTAGGAACGGACTCGTTCAGATAAATTTTCGATGAATTGCAGAGGGAGTATAGAATATGCCACTTTGCCGCCAATGACGTTAGTAGTGGCGTAGCCAGGGGGGGGGGGGGGGGGGGGTCCAGACCCC
This sequence comes from Trialeurodes vaporariorum, assembly GCA_011764245.1. NCBI lineage: Eukaryota > Metazoa > Arthropoda > Insecta > Hemiptera > Aleyrodidae > Trialeurodes > Trialeurodes vaporariorum. Next base: position 7,879,610 of record VMOF01000024.1, on the reverse strand, counting down.
CTGGACCCCCCCCCCATGACACCAAAATTTGTCCTAAAAAAGGTCATTTTTTGCGTTTTCAGACAAATTTTACCAGATTAGTATCTTTCGACCCCCCCCATGACCATTTTCGAACCCCGGACCCCCCCCCCCTAGAAAAATTCCTGGCTACGCCACTGGACGTTAGTTATGCGCCATTTACCCCATTATTAGACTCATTTTCCTTGAATTTTTGTGACGAAGCCAAATGTTTCAAGTGAAGGAGCAATTTTACAAAATTTAAAAAAATCTGATAATCAATTACGATAGGGAAAAGGAAAGAGTCAACTATTTACGTCTCAAAAACCCCGAGCCTCGCAGAGGAAAGGGCCAGCCGAACATCATGGACCCGACCGTCTTGAGCATTGTCCTCACATCGTCGCTGTCAGCTTTGGGTTTTTGCTGTTGCTATTTTCCGATTTTTCGTGCATTAATACGCTCTTTCTCAGGGTCGCCCCAAAATTGAACAGAGTATTATAAGCTGAGGGAAGGTAGAGACGTCTTCTAATTCAGCTTTTCACATTTTTTTTTTTTTTTTTTCTCTCTCTCCGAAAAAATTAGCTGTTCGAAAACTTTTGTCAATTTTTGACCGTCCAAAAATTATTTTGCTGACAAATTTTTCAGAACGTATTTTTCCCTCAAAACGCTTGTTTAGTAGAAAATTTTGCACAAAACGTTTTTACGTTTACGGTAACTTTCATGGTTTTGTCACGGCACCCCACTCCCACTAGTTTAGACAGCAAAACGTGCATAGAGCATAAGCATACATACACAAAGGGTGCGGTTCATTTGAACTTTTAGCCGAGTTTTTTCTGCGAGGAGTTTAAATTTCCCCCATATTTGAACGGTCTCATCGTTACAGTTGCAGCAATATGGAGCTGTTGCAAACTTTTGCTACAGGCTTATCAATAGTTGATTATAAGGTGAAAAACTATGTAAATAACGATAAGCGCACTAAAAAACGCTACACGGACTTTACGTCCACTTTGTTGACGTCCACAGGCTTTACGTCCACTGTTTTTATGTCCACTACTGTAATGTCCACCGCTATAGACGTCCATAGAAGTGACGTCCACTAACATATGTCCACTTACGTTACGTCCACCGAGCTTCATTGCTCCACAATTCAATAACAGCATAAAATGGGAAGTATTATATAAAAAGGTGCAAAAATAGATTTATTTCTGTGACAGTAACAGGAAAACTTGGTACTTTATCATTCTTGTCCTTTAGCGGCGCATAGTTAAAAAACAGTTGTACTTAGTTAAAAAAAAGCAAGTTCTGGGTTATAATGCTACTTACTCAGGGTTATTTGGAGTTAAGAGAAAATGCCCCCAGGAACTCGAATAAACATCTCTGAAATGTCTCAATACATTCCTGGGTAAACTAAGTAAACTTACTGTGAATTAATGTCCACAATTATTACGATGATGGACGTTTGTTTTTGTGGACGTTTAGTTGGGTGGACAGACAATTTTGTGGACGTAAAGAAGCGGTGGACATAAAACTAGTGGACGTAAAGTCGATGGACGAAAAGTCCTGGAACCCTAAAAAATATCGAAATCCATTCCCAAACTCATAAAATGCTTTCAAACGCGAGACCGTAATGGCGGCCGTTGCCGCCGAAATCTTATGGCAATTGCATGCTTCTTCTTCTTCTTGTCGCGAGAACACCTCGTGAGGCTGGAGCTGATTGAGATAGGGAAACCCAATGTAATCGGCGGCAAAGGCCGACATTACGGTCTCGACGTGTTTGAAAGCAGTTTGAAAAGTTAGTTAGTGGATTTCTTGATTTTTTAGTGCGCTAATCGTTATTTCTATAGGGTTTTACCCCATAATCAACTATTAATAAGCCTTTAGCAAAAGTTTGCAACAGCGCCATTTACATCAGAATTTGCGAATTCTATTTGCCAACTATACAAAACCTAGAGATCTCATGAACTTCAATCATTTTTACACCGAGAGGAAGTAAAAGGAACGACACGTCCTGGCCGCCGACTCTAAAGGCCTACGTACACTTATCTTTCTATCTTATCGGTAGAGTAGCTCTAGGAAAAAATAAAAAAAAAAAAAAAAAAAAATCAAATAAGTGCGATGACTGACAAGTCCAAGTAGACTAAATCCAAGTCCAGGGTCTTGAGTTCGAGTCCCTCGAGGTAGCGTCACATCCCACGCAAGTCAAGATTTTTTAAACCCGGGACTTTTTAAATGTCCGCTGTGTTTGCTCATTTAATCTTATCAAAGATAGTATGATATGGAGAAAATTTCATTGCTTTTCCGCACGCTTGTTCATAGAGTAAAGAGCCCGCATATGATATAGAAGGTCTCTGGTTCGAACCCCGCAAATTATCAGAAACGCAAAAATAGAAGAACAACATCTTTTTATCTAGAGTTAATATTATCTCTTCCACGTCAAGTTTTTAATCATTTAGACTAATTTCACAACATGAGGTGTTATTGAATGTATGCTAAGCAAACTTTGCAAAACTTTGCACGAAAATTATACTTATCCCCATTTTTACTGGTTTTTATGCAAGAAGTAACAATACATTCGAAGAAATCAAAAGCTACAGCAAGAGCACCGTGGTCTCTCTCTCTCTCCCCCCCCCCCCTCTACCCTGGGCCATCTGACCCACAGACGATAGACTTACGAGCAGAGCTGTCGTTTTTGTAGGCTTTACATCGCTGACAAGGCGCAGGGCTCTCAAAACGTACGCTCTGCTCTTCCGGGGCACCGCCAATGTAATTTTAAAAGGAATAACAGACTTACGAGCAGACCTGTCTTTACGGTGGGCTATAAATCGCTGATTAGGAGCAGGGCTCTCATAACGCCCCCTCTGCTCTTCCAGGACACCGCCAATGTTCGTTTAAAGGGGAAAACACACTGCACTGACGAGCAGACCCGTCATTTTGGTGGGCTTTAAATCGCTGATTAGGCGCTAGGCTCTCAAAACGTCCCCTCCGCTCTTCCGGGGCACCGCCAATGTAATTTTAAATGGGAAAACAGACTTACGAGCAGACCTGTCTTTTTGGTGGGCTTTAAATCGCTGATTAGGCGCAGGGCTCTCAAAACGTCCCTTCTGCTCTTCCGGGGCACCGCCAATGTAATTTTAAATGGGAAAACAGACTTACGAGCAGACCTGTCTTTTTGGTGGGCTTTAAATCGCTGATTAGGCGCAGGGCTCTCAAAACGTCCCCTCCGCTCTTCCGGGGCACCGCCAATGTAATTTTAAATGGGAAACAGACTTACGAGCAGACCTGTCTTTTTGGTGGGCTTTAAATCGCTGATTAGGCGATGGGCTCTCAAAACGTCCCTTCTGCTCTTCCGGGGCACCGCCAATGTAATTTTAAATGGGAAAACAGACTTACGAGCAGACCTGTCTTTTTGGTGGGCTTCAAATCTCAGATTAGGCGCAGGGCTCTCAAAACGTCCCTTCTGCTCTTCCGGGCCCCGCCAATGTAATTTCATATGGGAAAACAGACTTACGAGCAGACCTGTCATTATGGGGGACTTTAAATCTCAGATTAGGTGCAGGGCTCTCAAAACGTCCCTTCTGCTCTTCCGGGCCCCGCCAATGTAATTTCATATGGGAAAACAGACTTACAAGCAGACCTGTCTTTTTGGTGGGCTTTAAATCGCTGATTAGGCGATGGGCTCTCAAAACGTCCCTTCTGCTCTTCCGGGGCACCGCCAATGTAATTTTAAATGGGAAAACAGACTTACGAGTAGACCCGTCATTTTGGTGGGCTTTAAATCGCTGACAAGGCGCAGGGCTCTCAAAACGCCCCCTCTGCTCTTCCAGGACACCGCCAATGTTCGTTTAAATGGGAAAACACACTGACGAGCAGACCCGTCATTATGGTGGGCTTAAAATATCAGATTAGGCGCAGGGCTCTCAAAACGTCCCCTCTGCTCTTCCGGGGCACCGCCAATGGAATTTTAAATGGGAAAACAGACTTACGAGCAGACCTGTCTTTTTGGTGGGCTTTAAATCTGAGATTAGGCGCAGGGCTCTCAAAACGCCCCCTCTGCTCTTCCAGGACACCGCCAATGTTCGTTTAAATGGGAAAACACACTGACGAGCAGACCTGTCTTTTTGGTGGGCTTTAAATCTCAGATTAGGCGCTGGGCTCTCAAAACGTCCCCTCTGCTCTTCTGGGGCACCGCCAATGTAATTTTAAATGGGAAAACAGACTTCCCAGCAGACCTGTCTTTTTGGTGGGCTTTAAATCTCAGACTAGGCGCTGGGCTCTCAAAACGTCCCCTCTGCTCTTCCGGCCATGCATTGAACCCCCAGTAAATCGATACTTGTGCATAGGATTAAAGGACAAAACATGAAGTTGCCAAATGGCATGAGCCACCACTGAGAATGGATACAACGCAATGCTGCTAACTTCATCAACATTTTCGAATATGAAAAACTGGACGAGCAGCAGAAAGGGATCCTGCAGTTCTTCTCCTGGACAATTTTTTAAGGCAAGTATATTGAACCTAATTTTAAGCGATTGCCATCAAGATGACAGTGCATACCAATCGGCAATCATAAAGACCTCTTACCATGAAAACTTGCCACACATCGATATTTAAAAAACTATCCTTCCTTCTTTCCGGACTATTTATCCTCCCTAATTTTCTTCTTTATCAGATATAAGCAACTTTCCTAAAATTTCTGGGTTGTTCCAAAGGCTGAATAAACCCCACCACTCGCAGTTCTGATTTTGAAGGGTGAAGGTAGAGCAGAAGTATTTTAAGTAGCTATGCGGTCCTGACAAGTAGTGGAGCCTACTTCCGAATTGCATCAAAGCACATTGGTGAGCGGTTGAGTAGCAACGAGTCAAAACCAAACGCTCGCCGATGTGTTTTGATGCAATTCGGAACCAGGCACCACTTCTTGTCAGAACTTGATACTCAAAATTCTTCTGCTCTAGTGATTTTAATTTCTTGAGGAATTTATTCCCTCGACGTATTTGCAATTGGCATTTTCTCTCTTAAGAGGAAATTCAAGCCCCCCTTCAATTTTTTTCTTCTTAAAATCTAATAAACCAATATATTTTAATGCTTTCGACTTCAAGGAAGTTTTGAAAATGGTAGATATTTATGCAGACTTAGGGCTTTTCTTAAAACTGCACTTTTTAATTTCAAAGACTAACTTTTGGTCGCTAAGTTCAAAGATCGGTGCAGAAAAACAAAGTTTTGACTAGAAATTTAATAAATAACAAAATGAAACATGTAAGCTTGATTTATAAATAACGTAACCTTACCTAACCTAACATCATGGGAGTATTGGTTATTAAGTAGGGGACAGAGCCGGACAGACCAGTAACCCGTGATTTTCAGCGAAAATCTTGGATTACTTGCCTAGATATTTATCAGATGTGTTGGATAAATTATTAAAATTGATACGATTAATATGAAGGTAAGTAACCCAAGATTTTTGCTGAAAATTAAGGTTTGGTGGGATTAGCGAATCAACCGTGAGGCGGCAAAGCCATCTCACAAATATTCGCCAACTCCACTGAACCTCAATTTTCAGCAAATGTCTTGGGTTACTTGTCCGTTTGGCTCTGCCCCTAACTTAACCAATACTCCTATAAGGTTAGGTTATTTATAGATCCAGCTTACAATTAGAGTCTTGGGAATCCGACTTCACCTTTCAGTGCTTTCTTTCAGATGGTTGATAGCGGTGATTTCAACCAACGCAATGCTCAGCTGGCTCTCCCTGACGAGACTCCGCGTGAACATAAACATGCCGCGTTTTCAAGACCAACTTTTTCATGAAAACGTCATAATTTCAAGTTTGCGCTCACATATTCGAACTCGGCATGCTTCAATCGAGTGATCAGAGTTTGTTCCAACAAAATTCATGCAGTTTTAAGAAAAGCCCAAAGTCTGCATAAATACCCTAAAAGGAAAGGGTAAAAATGCCCTTACTAGCCTATTGGTCAAAACAAGTAACACATAGACACGAACCAAGTTGATAAGCAAAATAGGTAGGTACTGTTGCAACACAACTGTACAGGATATTGATCTTTAGTGGTGAAGGAAAAATAACAGATAAAACAAGTAAGGATTACTCTTACCTTTGGGTTGGAGTCTAAGGAGATTTCAATCAAGTCTAAACAAATTCCTCCTCGGCGAGCTAAGACAGACGCAGGTACGGGTTTATCGAGGGGCAGTTTCGGTAGCATTGTGGGCGATGGGAACTAACGCAACACACGGACACTTAAGTACTCGCAATTTAAAGAACACACTGAGTGGTTATACTGAGGATAACTAAATAGGAACACACTTTGGGTACAGTAATTAAGTACGGTTTACGGAAAGGTTGATACGTTATCAGGGAAACGGAAAATTGGCAAGAGAAAGTTTACAACAGGAACAGCGAGGAGATTTCTGAGAAAAAAACAGGAACACAATAACCATGATTATTAGACGGCAAGAAAACGGCGACTACTTCATGGGGCAAACTCGGGCTTATATTAATAGTAAATTATACTGGACCAAAGAAAAGTTACAAAGATTCTTCACTGAGTTAAGATTACTGGACAAAACAGCAAACAGGAGAGTCAATTTTCTCTGGATACAGAAGTACAAGCTAAAATGAGGAACTGCTTATGACAGAAAAAAGGACAAAATTTCTTGTTTCTGACAGTCAAGTAGGCAAGAGAGGCTTAAATACACCTAAAGTGTCAACTTCGTGATCACAGGTCGAACCAGAGACAGCTTTGGACCAAATCAAGAAAATGAGTCTCAGTTACTGACAGCAACGACGTTAAAATACTTTCAAACATTCTCTGAGAAAAGAGAAATTTTAGACATGGGAAAGTTAGGCAAGAACGAGAACAAAAAAAGTATTACAGAGACACTAGGAACCATGGATTTCTACACGAAAAAGATGAAATAATCACAGATAAAAGTTCTGCTGGCAAGCAAGTTCGAGCTCTAAACCGAACGACGAAAAGTAAATAAACACACGCTTCTCCCGACAGATAAAAGTGCGTTTTGACAACAGGCACACCGACCGCCCTAGACGTCACATCGTCACAACCACAACACAACAAATCGTGCCGATCAGCTGTTCCTCTGTTTACGATTCCAGCGTTGCCAATGGCGGAAAACAAACAAGGAGATAAGAGGTTGCAATTCGTGGTTTCGTGAACATTATAATATTTTCTTATTTCAGAACTAGATGATAACTGAACTGTATCAAGAAATCAGAATTTTTCAAGCTATTTCAATATTGTTCACTTTGTACAATAGGAGGAGGAGCGGAGAGGACAAATTATGTTGATTTAATCTCCATATATAAAATGGCAATAAATTCTGCTGGACACCCCCCCCCCCAACAGCTATAGCAGCATGCTTCCAGTTTTACAATGTACAGTTCTTTCCTCCTACAATTACTGAAAAACTTCCAAGTTTTTGAACAAAACCGAGAAAAGTCGAAAGTGAGGAAACGGTACTTACCTAACTCAATTTTCAGACAGTATCGAAGTGATAACCAACCAAGGTGACCATATGCGATAGGTTTTTTCCAGCTTGATAAAATTTTTGCGTTTGTGCCTTTGTGGTGGTGGTAAACCCACACTTTACTAATTTTTGTTTGTTTGTTACTAACTGTTGTGTTTTCCTACCTATTCTCAAACTATTTTTAGGCGCAGTCGAGCACATTAACACTTAATATTATTTTTATTTTAACGTAGGTAGGGTTCCCGATTTACTTACTTTTAGTGATGTACTTATTTTTTTTTTTTTTTTTCGCGCAAGTATACCACTAAGATTCCATAAGTTGTTTGCAGTATCACATGGTCTTGTTCGTTAAAGTTCTATTTGGAGAATTCAAATTAAAAAAAAGATAAAAAATAACTTCACAAAGTAGTATGTATGGATACAGGAAAAAGTGCTCTGTGAACAGTAAGAAATAGATGGTGGCCCTGAAAAGCGCCGCTTCTAATAAGTGTGGCATATTCATGGTGCGAATAGCCGTTCAGTTGCTTGGTTAGAAGTCCAATTATTTGCCGGTGAGAGAGAGCTGGAACGAGAGGTTTCAACTTTCAATCAGCTTGGCGGGACCGGCTGCAGTGGCGACTGGCGGAGCACTAATAGATGATCGATGTGATTACAGGGAGCGCTGCGTTTTATGAACATGAATTTGGCATGGATCGTAAAAACATCTAATAATACTATCATAGTATTTTAGAAGTCTATGGATCGTGCGGTGATTGGCCAGGGACGAAAGTGTCACTTTGCCGAAGTGAGCCAATCAGCGTGCGAGTCTGAGTTACTTTCCCGCGCACTGAGCGCGGTTGCCAGTGGAGTTGCGGTTGGTGCGACGTTGCCATGTCCAAGGTCCATATACATGGTCTGGCCGGTAGCGCCAACTCGGGAAATCCAATGTTTGAGAGCCCAAACCCCCATTTACTTTAACATTCTTCCCGAGTTCGCCGCCATCTTGGATCAATGGTTTTAAATGGAGAAGTGGTTCCCAAACTGTGGACAAACGAGGGGAGCCAAAAACTACCGGCCAGACCTTATATATATGGACCTTGGCCATGTCTGTACGGTTGATTTGGCGCCACTCATGTTTGACATCCTTAAATCTTCTCAAGCGCGTTAGTAGAGGGATTTCTGAGTTTCTAAGTGGCCCCCTATTTTCAATTTTTTTAAATTTTTCTATTTTAAAACTTGAAAAGCACTAACGCTTTTACCTCCTTTTTACGACAGTGGCGTAGCCGGGGGGGGGGGTCCAAGGGGTCTGGACCCCCTCCCCCCCCCCCCCCCTTGGCACCAAAATTTGTCCTATAAAAAGGTAATTTATTGCGTTTTCAGACAAATTTTACCAAATTAGTATCTTTGGACCCCCCCTTGACAATTTTCGGACCTCCGACCCCTCCCTAGAAAAATTCCTGGCTACGCCACTGTTTTACGAGGATTGACAACTTAAAAAAAGGATGTCTAGGGAAATGAATCTCCATAATATACCGATACTTTACTTAGAAAAAACCAAAGGCGCATCTATGTTTTTAGCCAATTGAGCACTTTCAATTCCTTCATTGAAAACACCGAAATTCAGGCCAATGTCATGCCAGCATTGCCGTCTTGCAGAGTTTCCTCCAATTTTTCTCATTTGACTCAATGAATTTTTTTTTGAATTTCAATGCTGGCACATGCCCCATCGGAATCATGCAATATTTCCCAAAGAGTAAAATAATTAGAAAGTTACATGAATCACACTTAGATTCTCATTTTCTTTTGCTTTCCTCCATATTCATCTCCCTTTTGCTGTTTTTTTTGTTTTTTGTTTTTTTGTTTTTTGGGCAAAAGGGGGGGGGGGGCATGCCGCCGTGGCCCCCCTCTAGACCCGCCCATGAATCAAAGGCGGATCCAGCAATCTGGCATCTTTGGATTCTTCCCATTTGAATGTGTGGAAAACAATCGATTAGTAAAAGGGCCATGGCCCCCTCAAGCATTGATTGTTTCTCGTACGTTCTAATGGAAAGAATGCATGGTTGCCAAATTACTGGATCCGCTCATGGCTGGAATTATGAGTAATCTTTAGTTTCTAACAATAATAAAGTAAAAAAAGATACAAGTCATTTTTTTTTTGTTTTGTTTTTTTTTTTTTTTTTAAAAAAAAAAATCATTAGTTTATTAGAGAATTCTTAAGGTACAGTATACAGAATGAGGTGAGTAATTAGAAAAAAATAAATAAAAATAAACAAATTTGGCTCATCAATTACACCATACAAGAAAAATTAATCAAACAGAAGGGTTTAAATAGGTAAATGTCCTTCACACACAGAAAAATAATAATAATAATAACAGTATTGAAACAAGAATAGTACATACAGTAATAATGCTGAAATAAATAGAAATAAAGTTAAAATAAAAAAAAAAATAAAAAAAAAAAAAAAATTGAATTATCTAACAGGGAATTAATCTAAAACCTAAGTGATTATCAAAAACTACAGATTAGATGTTATCAGACACAGCTTTCAAGATTTAAGCTTTGAATTTGAAGAAATTTTAACACGGAAATAACTTCCAATCAGGAATCAACAGCTTCTTACAAGTAAATAGTCTTTAACTCGGAGAATAAGATTACTGAAGGAATAGTAGATAGATAAAAACTGATTTGTTTTTATTTTTATTTTTTCCTAGGACATTGATTCATATTATACACTTATTTATACACTTACAGCTGACTTTTAAAAACAAGAATGTTGAAAAAAAGGGGGAAGGGGGAAAAGGATCAACAATTGAATTCGAAGATGAATGTATTCAGATTATTTTGACCTAAAAGAACCTCAGAGGGACCTTGGCACGGTTCAACCCTCACTCCTCAAGCCATCAAAATAAATTGATCCATCAACAATTAAAAAATGAATACATATTGATTTCGTTCAAAATGAGTTGCTTAGAACATACAAATTGTTATGAAGAAGTCACCTGGCCAGTAATTCCGAGAAAACCTTATACTTAACGCTGAAAGTAAAAACATCCACGCATCACCAATTAAGAGGTTGAATCAATAAACAATGTAGCTCACGGTTAGATCAGAAATCAGTACATTTTGTTTGAATGAATCTGTTGCATACTTTTGCTACAACATTATAGAACCTTGATTCTTATGTAAAATTCGGAGAAAATAACGATGCGCACATTAAAAACGTTCAAAATCAACTCATTAACTCAAAAAATCACTTCAATTTCAAACAGCCCGCACTACACTAGACACTATTTGCACCGGTATACTACTACACAGACGGAACCACCGTGCATAAGTAAACAACATCGTAACTACAAAATAATGGAATTTCCTTCTAAATACATGAACTATTGGCTGCATTTGCTGTCTGGTCTTTTCGGTTCATCAAAGATTACAAAATAATATGAGAAATGTACGCATCTAAACGAAACATTCCAATGTTTGTAAGTTCTGTTCATGTTCACACAAACGAGATGGTTCCATGTATGTAGTTATAAGTCGGTGATATAGCGTCTAGTGTAGCGCGGTTTGTTTGAAATGGAAGGTATTTTCTGAGTTAATGAGTGAATTTTGAAGGTTTTTAATGTGCGCATAGTTCTTTTTGCCGAATTGTACGTTAGAAACAATGTGTCATATTGATGTAGCAAAAGTACGCAACAGACCCATTGCAGGACTCACATTTCTTACAACGGGAAATTCTTGGAAGAACCTTCAACTTGAAGAACCATGTTGATATTTTTAGTGCCTCAGCTTCATTGACAAAAAATACTCGTTTGTCGAGGAAACCTGAACTTTCAACTTAAAGAAATAAAGAATCGATATATTTACACATTATAACTGATAATTGATCAATTTCGAACACTTGAGAGTGAGTTTTAGAATCAATTGAAATAAACCTTGAAAGAAGATCACATAGTTTTAAATCTAAAACAAGTCTAAGGAGATTGACATGATTTTTTCATAATTGAGAAGTACCTACAGCGGTAAAAGAGCAGATCGAATAGTGTGTGCTTGAGCTTAAAAAACCTGATTTCAAAAGTTATTGTGTGGGATTGAAAAGTGTTGGATTTGGTTTCCTTAGTCGTTTGCCAATCAGACTGTACACTCTGATTGTTGGATAGTTGAGAAAACCCAATTTTCTTCATCAGAATCTCTTGCAATAACATTTTGAAATCAAGATTTTTGAACACAAGCACACCCTCTGTTTCACCTGCCCTTTTACCAAAAAACTTCTCAATTGAGGAGTTCTTCGGTAACAAGGCGGATAAAACAGGAAGGTGTGCTCGTGCTCAAAAATCCTGATTCCAAAATGTTATTACAAAAAATTCTAATGAGGAAAACAAGATTTTCTTAATTATCTGACAATCAAGTCTAACAGTCAAATGATTAAAAAAACCTAGTGCAACACTCCTTGATCTCACACAATAACATTTCAAATCGGGTTTTTAGATCACGCTCACACCCTCTGATTTATCTGCCCTTTCACCAAAAAGCTTCTCAATTGTCTAAGATTGATTTTTTGTTTCTTTGTTGCTTTGTTAGTTTGCTCTGATTTTTTTTTTTTTTTTTTGAGGATACTCCTCTCTTAGAATAAAATAAAACTAGCCCGAAAACAATAAGTTAAGATAAAAGGAAACGTCAACAAAACAGCATAGGTTAACACTTATCCGGCAAGTATTGAAGAAAAAAAAAAATTAAAATAAACAAAATGGCGAGACAGAGAAAAAAAAAACTATCCACACTTGTAAACAGAAATACTTGAAACCGGGTACAGGGCCTTGGAGTGAAAGGAAAACAAAATTTAAGTCACCTGAAAAGAAGAGAGAGAAGAAATAATTAGTTGTAGTAAGAAGTATGGAGTAGTAAAGTCCAGCTGTCCAAACTATTGTTCATTTCTTTTATGGATTAAGGTGATTCCAGGCAAAACTTTTCCAAATCAATTCGATGGATAGCACCACTAGTCGCTTTTCAGAAAAGTCATGTTTTTGGCATTATAAACTGAAGTCATAGATAAAATGCAAAATCCAATAACTTCAGCACCTGCAAAAAATTTTTGTGGATTTTTTTGAGCCCAAAACGAGCAAAATTGGTATAGAATTAAAGTCGTAAATTATGAAATTCATTTCGCCATAAGCTTAGTAAGTGAGAGTGAGTGCGAGTGATAATATGTCTATCTGCCTCACTTGCACTCATTGACGCTTATGAGAATTTTTGTATTTCATAATGTCCGGCTTTATTTTTGAGTGTTTCAGCTTGAAATTTTCAAAGTGTCTTCCTGAAGTATACTTGCAAGTGCTAACGTTCCTGGATTTGTGCTTTAAACTTGAATTTGTCAATTTCAGCCAAAAACTGTTGACTTTTTGAGCAGCGCGACGTGGTGTCTACCATTGGAACTAATTGATCCTGGAATCATCTTCAGGAATTTGAGACTTTTTGATACTTTCAATGTGATGTTTAAGTGATTTTACAATCAGGAAGGAATCAACCATAACCCATAACCCATTCCCTGTAGCAAAAGTTTGCAAGAGACCCATTTTGCCAATCTGCTTTGTTGGAGAGATGCCAGCGATTGTTCGGTTTTTTGTCATCTTAAAAATTGGAAAGATGTAGAAAGGCTGGGTTGTTTTTGGACGCACACTATAGCTGAAATTGTTTCTCAAAACCACCAGAAACAAAATGAATTCGAAAAAAAAGGGTAAGTAGCGTCTAAAACTTGAAAAAGCAAACTTTGAGGACGCCTTAAATCCTTTTAGAGCTCCTCAAAGGTACGTCAATAAAATAAATAAGATTTGAAATTGAGGACTTTCCCAAAAATGTCAAGGCTTAAGCTCTCAAATAAATTGAACAAGTTCTTCTTCATTAAATAACATTGAGTGTTTAAAGGTGATGAACAGACAAAATACTTACCAAAGTAAAAAGAGAAAATGTCTATCAGGTTCAGTCTCACTTTTATCTGAAATAAAGAAAAGGTCATTGGTAATTATTAATTAATTAATCAGTAAACAAAGAGATGCTGAACATAATTTACGACTCATGCATAAATATCTGCTTGACTCTTCTATTACTTACATATGGGACATTTTTACGACAGATGTCGGTATTGAGGGATTGTATCTTACATGCCAAAGGATTTGGTCAAAAATGACCAATTCCCCACCCCCTTAAAATGTGGTATCGATTCGCACACAGCGGTTGTGTACCGGTCACGGTACATTTGCGCCTGCTACCATGGGCAGCCCTGTGGAAAGGGGAGTGGGGGTAGCAGACCAGCAACGAACTGTGGCCAATGGTGGCCATCACTCATTTAAGTTTTTAATTTTTTTTTTTTTTTTTAAAGCTGCCTACAGTGGCAGGCGCAAATGTACCGTGACCTGTACAGTTACCTCGGTATCTGCTGTGTTGTCAAGTCTTCTATTGACACCAGTGCAGACAGCAACCTGTGTTGCTCTCTAGCTTGAGGTGCGCTCCATTAAATGCCCTTAACTCCTGAACAAAAATCGCCTCAGAATGCGATTTAAACGAGTGAACACAAAATTATGTGAAGATATCAAACTTTTTTTTCTTAAAATTAAAAAAATATCATTTTCCGAGATTCAAGATCAAGTGAAAAATTTATCTACCTTCAAAATAAAAAATTACAGTACCGTATTGTCACGCATACCCCAGATTTTGAGAGAGAGGAAAAAAAAAAAATCTTCCAAAAATTGGCTATTTTTGACCAAGCTCTTTGGCAGCACCGATATATATTGCTCTCCAGAAGTTGGAATGACAAAAATTAGGTAAAATTCCACAAACTGTGCAAGAAGATGATTTTCTTCAAGTCCTGAACTGTCTCGAAAGCTGTTTAAAGATTACAAAGGTTCCAACAATACTGCACTAATTGCAAGGCTATACTCACTGTAAGGATAATTTGCTATCATTTGATGGGCGCAGCGGAGTGACAGCGGTAACAGCTATAGGGAATCGTTCATAGTATCGCTCCAATCGTAGAAATTTGACGGTGACCAGCTTCCCTGAAGAATAAAAATGACAAAGAGAAGGCTTAGTATTAGTCAAAACTTCGAAAACGATACATCCATCCAAAGTGCACTGATGTTATTAGTCATAAGAGAAGTGCAATGATGTTATTAGTCATAAGCTCATAAGAGCTTGAAAAATTTTACTGCTGCGGATTGCAGCAACTTTTTTAAAATGGTCTTCTTAAGTTTTAACCCTCAAAGAAAAAACATACTGCTTACGATCTCCTGGTTTCAAATATGTGAAGCCAAATAACGAAAAGTCATACTTTTTGGGACTTACCAAAAAAATCATCTCAAGTTGAAAGAAAATATGATACATCACAGGTATCATCAGAGATTCCTGTCTAATTCGTCACTCTCACTTTAGAAACAAATAGAACAAAGCCTCAATGATTCGTGCTTAGCTTAGCCATTACTCCTTAAACTTGAAAGTCATTTTGTGAGTCTGTGAGGGAATTTCGTTATTTTTAAATGTGCTCATCGTAATTGGTGCTGGATTTTACTCAAGAATTATTTTTCAACCACTTAAAGCAAAATTTAACAAGGGCCCCCATTATGCTTTGCAATGTCATCCTTCTTGCCAGACAGGCCAATAAAGTTCTGCAACTTTTTGCAGATTTATGAGACGCCAAATGTGTAAAAGTTGTGACATGAAAGAGAACAATTAAAAATGCGTTAACACAGCACACAACCCAGAGACAAATAGAGACGGAACACTACGCTAATATACATAGAGAAGATATGAGGCACATTGAATTTTGGAGGATTCAACATATTAACATGTAAAACAACAGTCAACATCTTTTGATGTTTCATGGTGTTGAACAGTGACATTCGGTAGACACAGGGGGATAGGCTGAGAAGTGTAGAGGAGGGTGTTCAACATTTAACACCCTGCGACGTTGACTGTTGTTTCGTTGAATCCACAAGAATTCAGCGAGCCTCTGCTGCAGCCGTTAGTGCTCCATCTCTATTTGTTTTTGACACAACCAGCGAGAAGTTTCAGGGTAAATATGGGCTGAGAAAAGTCAACGTTTTATGAGCTTTCTGGTGGAAAAGTTTTGGAAAGTCATAATTTAAAATGCAGATCGCATAGAATATTCTGCACTCATCTGCTAAGAAGCTTTTGAGAAAGAACTTACCATCAAACCAGAAACCATGTAATGCCTTGTGAGCTCTCCCTGCATCTTGTGGAGATGCACATTTTAGATAGACGCAGCCTTCGGCACTATTGCGATCGACGGCAATATGAAGAACTTTGACGTTTTCACACTTTTCAAGGATTGCATCTTGCACTCGGGAAATCCATTCTTCACCAACTTCCCTACAAAATAAACAATAACGTAAACAAAATCATCAACAAACTAAGCAAGGAGACGAATAATTGAGGCCATTTCCGGAGAAAGGGTCCATAAAACAAAAGGTGAGCTTGTCAGACAAAAATCCTAATTCAATAGCAATGCTAATTTTTTAGAAAGAGCACATTCATTGTTTAATGGGCACTTTTCCTGAAGATTGCCTCCTTTGAAGAACTGAAAAAGAGGTGTATTCAAAATCGGCAAAAAAGCCTCCCTCCCAAAAATGAATTTCAACTATATAGGGTGATTCAATATCACAAGAGGCATCTTTCCTGAAATTTTCAGCTCCAAAAATGAATTAGGGAGCGCACAATGGGCTGTCAAAGTTTGATGTTGGCCAAATCTTCAAACGTTGATATCTTGAACAGGAAAAAAGATTTTGAAACGTACTTTGCCCGGAAAAAACCGCAAAAAACAGTGCTTTCTGCTCATATGGTGATAAATGGGGTTTTTTTAACTCGTAGTGGGGCTGTCGTAATTTTTTGTGTTTTCTGGTATGCAAAAATATTAGGGGTGTGCGAATCCAGTTTTTTCATTCCGAATCCGAATCCGAATCTTAAAATCAAATTTTCCCGAATCCGAACCGAATCCGCGCCGTAAAAGTTCGAAAAAAATTGTTTTAAAGTGCGGCGCTTTTATTTTCCTTACGATGTAATGAAAAATGAGAAGAAAATATTTGTCCGAGCCAACTGAGTGCCAGCGTTGTCCAAGGCCATTCGGCATCAAGGAGCGAAGTGATGCCAGATTATCGTGAAAAGCAGCCTTCTCAGTAGAGGTTATGATACGTGAGACGCGAATTCTTGAACAGTGGGAGTCGTAAATATAGCGCTAATATACGCTAGATTTTCATCTGGCAGCAATTTATTGCGACGATTAGCAAGCTCACGATATTATGGAAGTTTTGGAGACAGGTTGCAATGCACTCATTTCGCTGGTCGCGCACACTTTTGGTGTTGATCAATTACCACCCGTTATCCCCGTTTAGGTTCATCGATATTCGGAAGACGCGCCGGCGCCGCATTCGTACCGAATCGTGATGATAGTAGTTTCCGTCATTTTAGCAGGCGCTAATGTATAGAGGGGAAGAGGAAGAAAAAACATATGGAAGGAAAAGAAAAGTTAGAAAAACGAAAAAATTATAAATGTATATGGAAAAAAAAAAAAAAACAAAAAAAAAAAATTTCGAATCCTGAATCCAAATCCCGTCGAATTCGGATTCGAAATACGCGGATTCGCACACCCCTAAAAAATATCACAAAAATTGAGATTCGTCAAAGTGCACATTTTTCAATTTTGACCAAAAACACATAGGTATGTTGTTTTACTTAAAATTCTCATTTAAATAACGCAAACTGCATGTTGGGGAAATGATTTGTTCAAAAGTTATAGCTGTTTAAAGTTTGAAAAATGCTGTAATATGCAGTATCCGAGACCCCCGATTTTACCGAAAAAATGACAAATAGTCAAGCAATTGTCGTATGGGTGTGAAAATTGGTGACCAGAGGTATTTTCCATCGCTAAAACCAAATCTTACATTAGATTTTCAAAATTCGGAAATTTAATATGGCTGCCGACAAATTTCCATAGAATTTTTGAATAGGTACATCAGTTTATGTTTGGACAAAATGGCGAACTTTGTCTTATCAAAGTTCAATCCTATTTCCTGATATTCAGAAAAGATTTTGATTCCCTAAAAAGTATTACTTTGAGAATTTATTACTCAGATTTATGGGTGAGGACTTACATTTCTGGGTCGAACATGTGACGAATTTTGAGGCACTGAGTTAAGCTGACCGGCTGAGAGTTGACGCTTCCTTCGACAGTTTCAAACGCTTGTCCTTGCCATGTCTTCCTTCTACTGAAAATGATAAGGAGGGTGATTACAAAAGGAATTCAGTTGAAAGAAAAGTGGTGCATCAGTGAGTAAAAAACCGCACGGTTAAAAAGTTAGTTTACAAAGATCAGCAGATGACATCACTGTCACAGTTTCTTCATTAGCTATTTTCTCGATTCATGAACAACATAGAATTATTTTATAGTTCATGAACAACATAGAATTATTTTATAGTTCATGAACAACATAGAATTATTTTATAGTTCATGAACAACATAGAATTATGTTATAGTTCATGAACAACATAGAATTATTTTATAGTTCATGAACAACATAGAATTATTTTATAGATAGGTATCATCATGCTCCTTACAACATAAAGAAAATTAAAAATACTTGTGTTTAAGAATGAAGCAACAGACCAAAGACTTCTAAAACTATCAGACCTGACATATGGCTAGCTTTTTAGGGCAGATTGGATATGTAACCTGTTGGCAGAGACAAATAGAGACCCAGCACAAAGTTTGCGACAGGTGTCCACTTTTCTGGCTCAATTTTGGTCAGAACTCATCATAACAACAGCCAACTATTGCCTACTGTTGACTGATGAGCGTGTGTTTTACATTTTACAAACATAACCTGTTTCCGTTTCCGGGACGGCGAACCAATCACAGCCTTTTGTTGAGCTTCACCATTCAACAGTAGGCAATGTTCATTGTTGCAGCCGGTGACTCTCGAACAAAACTGTGACCGCTAAACTTGCTTCACTTTTCTAACACGGGAAGCATACGGTGTGCCGGGTCTCTATTTGTCTCTCGGCAGATTGGATATGTAACCTGTTGGACAGATCCATGACACTCAACCAAGATTTACATCAAAGATTTTAAAAACAAGAGTTACAACTTTTAAAAATTCATAAAAAATAGTGGAAGAATTGAATCCTAATAAAGCGGGTACCGTTCAAACGCTTCCGCTGCGTAGACTGGACGCCTTTCCATGGTTTGTTGACATTTTGTTCCAGAGCTTTTCCATAGGGGCTTAAAGTTTACTGTAATCTGCGTCTGTGTATGGTGGGTGGCTACGAGTGTGTGAGTGAGCGTGGTTCGCGGCCTCGACCCTTCACTTATTGTTGTTATTGTTGTTGTTGGCCAATCCTATCAACAATGACCAGGGCAAAACAAAGCGCCAATCCGTACCATAAAAACACCTACACATGCACATTTACCAGTATTTAACTACTTACATCCTCATTGCAGATAAAAAAGAACAAGAGACAAAAAGGGACAGGCCAGTTTTAGCTACGCTACTCACACACTCACACTAACCATAGTACACAGACGCAAATTTACAGTGAACTTTAAGCGTCTGTAGAATAGCTGCGGTGAAGAATTTTGACGGACCACAGCGTCTTGAAAAGTGTCCATTTTAATAGGATTTCATATCTTTTACTATTTTTGATGAATTTTTAAAAAACGTAATTTTCCCATTTAATTCGATGTAAATCTTTGTCGAGTGGCTCCGATTTGTCCAACGGGTTGTGGCAATACCAGGGACCCTTGTATCCTTCTCAGTCCTATGTCTCCACCCCCCCCCCCCTTCCCCAGAATGAGTCTTACGACAGGTCTAGATAGTAATAGAAGTCTTTGCAAAGAGACCAATGAGAAACTTAAACTTTCAACTGCAGAAAAATCACCAAGAAAATAGATAGATACATAAACGGTTTTCTTACTTGGTAGGCTTCGCATGCGATGCCCAACGCCAAACTTTCGACATTTCTCCATTGACAATTATTTCATCGCACAGCACACGAGATTCATTTTCTTCAATATATTTAACAGCAGCAGCCCAGGTTTCGGCAGTTTCTGATTTCAGGAAGTAAAAACATGAGTAAATAAACAGATAACTGAGTACATAATTTCATAGAAAGCTGAAGCTCGCTATTGAAATGTGATTATTTTCACTTCAGAGGTTTCAATTTTTAATTTTTATTCTTCGTCTATTTTCTTTTACACTCCTAAAATATGTTTACCCTAAATTTGAATAGTTGAAATTGCTTATTTTTTGGTCAAAAATGGCTACGATTTGAGTCTGAACATCCACACCATCGATATTCTATAGTCTGTTCGTTCTAACTTGCGTCCTGAGCGGGCAAAAAATGAATTTCGGAAAATAGAGAATGGCAACACTTCAATAGGTTGTCGTAGCCCGAGAGTCGGGGAGCAGCCCTGTCACTTCGGCTGACTGACAAGGGTTAGCACTCCTGCGTTGCCACAGAAGGCAAATCTACCTGAATCTCCAGGTCTCAAGTTAGAGCGAACAGACTATAGTTCAAATCGTAGACATTTAAAACTAAATTATAAGAAATTTTAAAAATTCAAAACTAAGGTAAATACATTTCCAGGGGCAGGCCATGGGGGACCCTTGCCCCAGGCGGCACTCTTCATAGGCGGCAAAATCAGGATGAACAACAAAAAATAAAAAGGTTATCAAATTTCAAAATGAGTCACCGATGGCAGCGCTGCATCAGTGTGTACCAAACAAAAATTGGTCATAAAATTTATAATTATGAGGGGCGGCAATATGCGGATTGTATGAAGAATTCTTGCCTCCCCTCTTTGGAAACCACGGAACGCCCCCTGCACATTTCAGGAATGGAAAAGAAAATAAGAATAAGAATTGGAACTCTATAGTGAAAAAAAAAAAAAAAAAAAAAAAATCGAACCTTCTTATAGTGATCTATTGTATTTTCTTTTTAAACTAGAAATACCTAATATTTATTTACAGGGGTGTGAATGGCCTAGGATGTTGAGGCATGCCTTTAATAAAAACGTATTAAACAAACTAACTTTCTTTCTTCTGAACAGGCTAAAAGCCTAAAATCCAATTACGTACAAAACAATATTGACAAAATGGCTCTACTGATTGAAATAAAACAAAATGCAGTTACATGAGCGAGACAACAGAAGACATTCATGGAAAGAAGATAGACGTAGATATTTGATAAATAAATTAATATACAACATACTTTCTCTTTCACTAGGTGCGATAAGCTGGTCCCGAATATGGTTCACGAGGAGAAAGTTGTCGCCTGGGTTTGCTGAAGCTTGCTGACTCAGTAGATCCACAATATCTTCCACCATTTTAAAGACGATTTTCTTCTGCTCTTCTTTGTAAGACTTGTACAACAGGTAGAGCCTTTGTAAAATCAGTACCAAAATCAAGGCTGCAAAAGTACAGAAGTAGATAAATTACTAAAACAAGACCAAGCTATACACAGGGTGTATCAGAAACATATGTCGTCCTTGTACCACGTATTCAGATCGAAAGAAGACCTTTTTAACCTATAAACATGTGTCCGAAATGCCCCACTTTTGAGCTACAGCCCCCCAAAGTTTTAGAAAAGGACATTACCCAAAATGGGCCTTTTTACCCCTGAGAGCGAAATGTATAAAACTTTCAGGGATGATAGAGGAGTAAATCAGCGTTCCGAATCTGGCCTATTTTTTGATTTTGAACGAAGGGAAAGGGAGGGAGAGGGGTCCAAAGTTAGACACTTCAAACGCCCATAACTTTTGAACGAATAAAGATATGATGATGTACTTTGTGCGAAAAGATAGATCTTTTAAAGACCTTTCGATTGATGTGTATGATATTTGCCTCATTGTAATTTTTAATCGATTTATCGAAGTTTTTTCGATTTTTTTGAAATCGGGTTTTCAGTTTTTTTAATCTTGGAAGTTTGGCAACGCACAAATCATCACAAATTGTTTCCAGCATAAAAGTAGACGCAATTTGCTAAAAAATGGTTTAAACCGCATGCTGGGGAAATGCTTTGAAGCGGAGTTATGAGAGTTCAAAGTCGGCGCTTTCGCGAAAAAGGCCGCCCCGAGGGGCGTACTACAGGTGGTAGAAGCTGGCATTAACTGTTCTTCCCGTCCAAATGACTTGAAATTTAGTATTCGTAGGTATTTTTTAACGCTGAATTCAAATTTTGCATCAGTTTTTCAAAATTAAAAAATCCAAGATGGCTGCCGACTAATTTTTTCAGAAATTTGGTTTGAAGTGTCTAACTTTGGACCCCCCCTCCCTCCCTTTCCCTTCCTTCAAAATCAAAAAATAGGCCAGATTCGGAACGCTGATTTACTCCTCTATCATCCCTGAAAGTTTTATACATTTCGCTCTCAGGAGTAAAAAGGCCCACTTTGGGTAATGTCCTTTATGGTTTTTTTGGAATAGCAACCACCATTATGAACCACATGTCATGAAAATTGATATCGCGGGCTAATTATAAGAGTAAAATCCATTGATGACCTCGAGAAATTCAGTAATAGGTCTGACTGTACTTTTCACGCCATCTCGTACCTTTAACAGCACAAATTTTATGTTGCGGATTGAAAATTTGAAAAATAATTTCTGCAATCACAAATCAGATGGGAAAAACTAATAGGAAGAATTATGGTCCTCTTTATTTTTGTCGATACAACGCGTTTTAAGCGAGATAATCGCTGCACAAGGTGAAAAAGTGAGCGCTTTTACCAAAGCGGCTCGAAGTAGCAGCGGAGTGGCGGGTTACTGCCGCTCTTCATGGTAAAAGCGCTCACTTTTCCACCTTGTACAGCAATATCTCGATTAAAACACTTCGTATCGACAAAAATAAAGACGACCAAAATTCTTCCAAATAGTTTTTCCCATCTGATTTCAGAAATTATTTTTCAAATTTTCAATCTGTAACATAAAATTTGAACTGTTGAAGGATCAAGATTGCCTGAAAAGTACAGTCAGACTCAATTTCTGAATTTCTCGAGGTCATCAAAGAATTCTACTCTTAAAATTAGCCTGGTACACCAATTTCCATGACATTTGGTTCATAATGGTGGTCGCTATTCCAAAAAAACCATCAATATTTTAAAACTTTGGGGGGCTGAAGCTCAAAAGGGGGGCATTTTCAGGCACACGTTTATAGGAAACAAAAGGTCTTATTTTGACCTCTAGAATACGTGGTTACAAGGATGATATATATTTCTGATACACCCTGTAGATAGGTGCTTTTTTAAGTTAGGTTTTATTTATACCGCAGTTTCTTGGAAAAACCACATTAGCCCAAAAATATATCTGATGATGCTTAAAAAATAAACTAGTTGGACAAATGGCGCTTGGGTTTTATGGATGGGGTTCCAGCCCTGGTTAAAACACTGGTTGAGGAGCAACTTCATTCTGAGAATAAATTATGGAGATCGTTTTAGAAGAGTGGCTGCACTAGACTAGATAGTGAGCATGTTGGGACAAAAGTATAACCAAAAAAAACCAAAAAATGTAATACAGAAAACTTAAAAAAAAAAAAAAAAAAAAAAAATAAATTAAAGTTACCTGTTGCTATATACAGCACAAAGTACATGCTACTGACAATAGCTATCTTCAAAGAACACCACAATGGTAGAGCAGGATCTTTGATTTCCATGCCAATGTTTGACAACTCGATGCCGAGTTGAGGATTATCGCGTATCAGCACTTTAACATTGCCCAAACTTTCCTGAACACTCCATTCATGCTGAAACAAAGAGTGTGACTTGTTACAGTTTGGGACAAAAAGCGTTTACGACAAATTTTTAGGGTTTTTCATGAGGGCTTTCTCCTGGCAAAATTTAGAGCAATAGAACTCATAAAGCACTTTGCATAGCTTCTAGGATGACAGACAGAAAGTCACTAAAAAACAAAAATAAAAATTTCCAGACCTAGGATGAAAATTCAGAACTTTCTCAGTACTTGTGGACCACAGATAAAATTTCCAGACTTTCTGAGTGTTAATTTATTTATTTATTTTATTTGTTTATTTTCAGTACAATTATAACTATGCAGGCTCTCTGTACACTGTCAACGGATTAAAAATAAAGTCAAGTGTTCAGTTGAGTAGATGCTTTGCTTTGGACAGATGACAATGGGTGATCAAAAAGTGGGGCCATAAAACATCATACAAAACAAGGCTGACTTGCAACAGTCGGCTTTTAAATTATATGGAGTTTCCTGAATGATTCCATTGTAAAATCTTAATTTCAATCATTTAAATGAAAGTAGAACGATTGACAAAATAGAGCCTACCATATCAGCGGAGTTTTTGAGGAGATGAAATGCTTCATTGAAGGTGTATACAGGATTAACTGCACTGTATCCACATTCAACGGCCACAGCTTTTTCGACTAATTTCTGATGCAATTTTCCAAGCAATAATTTGGTGTTGGCAACTTCCGTTTCCAAAATGCAACTCACCTGAAACAATAGTAAGAATGTGAAAACAAGAGCCTCTACCAAATAGAAGGAGCCAGCAAGGCTGACAGAGCCCAAAGCGCCAACAGAACAGAGCCTTGGAAGAGTTTCCGAGTTTTATTTGTCTCTCTCATGTTAACCTTTACCATTCGAATTATGATTTGCTAAAAAGTGAATTAGGCATGCGTTACAGTAATTCAATATACTGCCACCAAGGTTTCCAAGCGCTGTAGGAGTTTGTTTAGTCTTGTAAGATGCCCTTTCAAAAGATACAAAGATTTGAACAAAGTTTACTGAGCAGCACAGCTTGACAAACTCAAGGTTATCCCACAAAACGATTTTGTCCAGTAGGACTCTACATACGAGCAGTAAGGGTTTAACTCTCTAAAAAGTGAGGCATCAAAGAAAACAAAAAAGAACATACTTACAACTAGTTTAGACAGAGACAATTAGGGGCCAAAAATAATGCCAAAGACATGATAAAGGGAAACGAGAAAGCATACGCAAACTTGGCGGTAGAGGGATAGCCAGTAGCACAGCTAGAAATGTTTAGTGGGAGGGGGAGGGGGTATCCGGGGTGGCCGAAACCATAAGCCACAATCCTAGGCAGGAAGAAATTTCCTGTAGCCCATGTTTTTAGGGTTTTTCCAGCTGTTTATTGGATCCTTGAAAATTCAATCGCAAAAGAGTCAGGAGAGAAAACAGTTCTAAAAAAAATATTTCAGACAAGTTTGTAGGATGGTACTTACACCTGCTTTTCCACCAAGAGAGCAAACTGTCACTTTTAAATCTGAAAAAAAAAAAAAAAAAAAAAAAAAAAAAAAAAAAAAATTAATGGGTAGGTGATAGTTTAGTTTATAACTTATAAAATAATTAATAGACACATAAACTGAACAGTTTACAGCAGCAGTTCCCAACTTTTCTTGGTTGCGGACCACCAATGTAAAAAAATGAACAATCTATTACATTTTTTTCTTTTTTTTTTGACAATGAAGGGAGGAAATAAAAACTAACCTACCCTGCTATTTTAAATACAGCTACCGGTTGGGAACCGCTGAGATAATTATTGAACAAAAACAACAATTGAAAACTTTCAATTTTGAATTTAAAAAGCCGAAAAACGAAAACCTCGAAGGAGGAATTTTATAAACTTATAAAAATTTAGGTTATGACTTGTTCAAATGATAACTTTATTTTCTTTTTGCTACATTAAAAAAGATTGGTCGCAAATTCAACGTTTCCACTTACGGGCAAAAAAAAAACGGGAAAAATTCGAAAAGGTCTTCGCGGACCACCAAAACTGGTTGGGAACTGCTGGTTTACAGTAACAGATGTTTAATTGTTGTCAAGATATGGTTTTCTCACTCAAATGACTACTCAATTTATTTAAGTTGCCAGAAAAGACCCATTAAAAGTATCAAGTTCTGACAAGTAGCAGTACTTAAGCCCGTTAAAGCATCAAAAGGGGAGCAGCAAGTGGTCAATGAGTCTAGACCCTCAGATAACCAACCACTCACTCACTCACCAAAAAGTGCTTTTCGCAGCTAGCATAGAACCTGCATGATTCCACCAGTAAGCCTTAAAATTTAAAGTAATTTTGTGAGTCTAATTGTTTAATGTGCTCATTGAAATTTTCACTGGATTTTACTCAAGAATCAACTATTTAATCGCTTGTATCAAAAGTAAGCAAGAACCCTATTCAATAAAGTTATGACGCACATACTTTAGGGCAGCTCCCTTCCTTGTTAGGTGTATGGTAATAACATTGAATTTACCTGTGTTGACTATCGGAATTTCCTTGAAATGCATGTTTAAATACATTATAACCAGCCCACCAAAGAATAGAACAGCAATTAGGAGGATTATCAGGGAAATATTCTGTGCGGATTTTGAAAAATAATTTTGGTACTCCATTTTCCTCACATCAGTGACTCTACTTCTGACACTGGAAAAGAAAAAACAGAACACTTATCATTAGCAATAGAAAAAATAAAACAAAAAATAAAATAAAATTTAAACTACACTAAAGTTGGGAACTCTGAAAAATTTTGAGTTCCTATTTTTCTGATTGGCTCTTACAGGATTCGCTTGGTTCCAGCGCTGCCAGATTTTGAGAAAAAGATACTTTCCCATAAGATTGAATGTAGAGAGTGAATTTTTTTGACAAATCTGGCAGCACTTTTCCCATTTTTCCCATAAGATTGAATGTAAAGAGTGTATCTTTTTTGCCAAATCTGGCAGCACTTTTCCCATTTTTCCCATAAGATTGAATGTAAAGTGTGTATCTTGTTTGCCAAATCAGGCAGCACTGTTTGGATCTTTTTCTCTTCTGCTTATCAGTCTATTGACTGGTTTGACGTACTTCTGCTTCCTATCCTGAGCTAGTTGTTTCATTTGAACATATCTCTCACAACTTACATCCTGAATTTTTTGCCCTATATACTCTAATCTCTATTGCTCCCTGCAGTTTTTGCCTTCTAAACTAAACATCCTTCTATTGCTAAGCTAAATACCTATTCCTGGATGTTTTAGGACACATCCTATAAGTCTACTTCTTCTCACTAAAATGTTTCATTTGCTTCTTTCCTCCGCTACTTTCTCCAGTACGGTTTCATTTCTTATTTTGTTAACCCATCTTAGTTTAAGCATTCTTTCATATCACCATATTTCAAATGCCTCTAAACTGTCTTTGTGCCTTTCCTACTGTCCATGTCTCGCATCCACATAATGCCACACTCCATATCAGGGTTTTTACTATGTTTCTTCTTACTCCTGAATCTATATTTGCTGTCAGATTTCTTATATTCAGGAAAGCTCCTTTACCTGCGCTAATCTACTCCCGAATAGGGATCCCGAACTACATTGCAAAGACAGTCTAAGTAACACACGTCACTAATGGCGTTCTTGCTTAACACGGCAGTAGTAGGGAATATTCCTGATTTTTTTTTTCCGTCTCACACTCTACTCTTTTACCCATTGCATGCTTGGTCTCGTCAAGAGGATCTTACTGAAAACTATTTAGTCTCGTCAAGAAGATCTTGCTGAAAATTAAAATACATTTTTTTTTTAAATTTTAATTCATAATTATAGTCTGTTCGTTCTAACTTGAGTCCTGAGTGGGCGATAAATGAATTTCGGAAAATAGAGAATGGCAACACTTCAATAGGTTGTCATAGCTCGAGAGTCGGGCAGCGGGCCTGTCACCTAGGCTGACTGACGAGGGTTAGTACTCCTACGTTGCCACAGAAGGCAAATCTACCTGAATCTCCGGGTCTCAAGTTAGAACGAACAGACTATAGTTGAAAACATTTTTGAGACTTACTTGTTTAGAAGTCTAGAATAGGAAGGAATTGTTTCTTTATCATCACTTTCTTTAACATTTAAGTAACTTGAGTTCCCAGGGCTCACTAAAACAAGAAAATAAAAGTAAAGATAAACAAGAAAGAAATCGAAAAACAGAAGTACAATTGGATGCATTTGTACAAAGAGGACCTCCAGACCCTACCAGTGGCAATTCCTTACATTCCTGCGTTTTGATGGATTTTTGATTTTATGGTCTCACATTAAAGCTTCCGTGACACTGAGCGGAAGTTCCTACAGCACCAACTTATCCCATTGATATGTGATTTAAGTTTACAAAATTTGCTCGGTAACAACATCTATGCGTTCATCCTACACTTATGGCAAACCTAGCAGTGAAACAGTGAAAGTTGAATGAAGAAGCGAGTGGCGTTATCTTTGCTACCCATCGGAAAATGCCGAAAGCTCTTGAACTTGTCCTTCCGTTGCTCTGAGATTGGTAGGATGAATTTCTTCAAAGTCATGACTAGTCTGACTCATCTCTATACATGTCAAAGGGTCAACCTTTTTCACTCAGATTAACATTTACCTGACCGCCCCTCCAACTCATAATTAATTTGAAATTTGTATTTATTTACATTAGAGGCTGAAACATAAATAACTGTACAATAATACTGAGTTTCCACTTGTCGGAAGAGGTAGATGCGGTCCGACACTTGAGCCATAAGCGTTGCAACTTTATGTCGAACCCCATCTGATGAATGAGTGGAATGGCTAATTTGTTTTGTTGGACAACATGCGACGCACAAAAGCAAAGGGTTAGTGGTATGATAAGTTTCGGGATTTTTTGCAGTTGAAGAGCAATCAAAAAGGGTCACTTTTATGGCCCCATTGCCCACCAGCAGCCAGTAACATACTTGAAAACCATCTATTTACCTGCCTCCTGAAATCCTTCCTCGCCTTTCCTATCGACTCATTGCAATAATCGTTCGCTGATATCACACCAACTCAGGTTCATCACACATTCCATACGAGAATATTTTCAATTCCTTTGCCTAATCGATTCTTGATTACCATTTTGATACTTACCACACTGCTTTTTCAATCATGTGTACTTTCATTCACATTGACAGACAGTTGGGCTCTACAAAAGCCTTTTTTGACGGCACTTCCATGGCAAACAACTCCAAAACTTATAATGCGATTGAGTTGGTGACGCTAGAACTTCAGCTCAGCGGTAATAGGGAGGTGATTAGTGATTAGGTAGGATTGGATCGTAATCACATCGAATGCATTAACTCAAATGGGCTTGCTACTGCGCAACTCGATTGTACAGGTAACCCTCTCCTCACCTCTTCTTACTTCAGTCGACAGAGATTACAACAGCAACGGACTCATCGGCTCCTTTCGTCTGTTTTGATCGTTTTGAGGGGCTTGAATCAATTTGATCAGTGAAGCCTTCCATAAGGTTGTAATGTACTCGATCTGATCCTCCGTAATCACCTCCCTGAACATCAAAGTGAGACCAAAAAACAAAGGACGAGGTCCTTTGATATAAATTGGAGAGGTCGAGATTACTAAGTCTGATTTGATTTGGAATTCGATCGCTAAAACTTTGATGTGCACGGACACAAGCACATTTACAACTTAGGATACCAGGTGAGTCACCTACCATCTATCAGAGACGGAGACGGAGCACTAATGGCTGCAGCAGAGGCACGCTGAATTCTCGCGGATTCAGCAAAACAACAGTCAACGTCGCATGGTGTTGAATGTTGAGCACCCTCCTCTACACTTCCCAGCCTATCCCCCCAGTGTCTACCGAAAGTCACCGTTCAACACCATGCAACATCAAAAGGAGTTGACTGTTGTTCGACACGTTATTTCATGTTGAATCCCCGAAAATTCAGTATGCCTCAAATCTTCCCTTTGTATTTTTAGTGTGGTGCTCCATCTCTATTCGTCTCTGCCATCTATCATGCATAGAGCTTGACCTTTTCAAATACGCTTCATAGATATATTTTTACGTCAAGATGCTTTTTCCAGGATTGGTTGAGAGTTTTCCATCAAATACCCGTTGACTCAATTATTCCTTCTTTTAACGTTCACTATTCAATCCTTTCTTAAAAGAAAATAGAGCTGACGTATTTTGAGTTTCAGGAGTTGATAGATGGCACCATAATTACCCACAAATACAGCAAAAGCCATCAGTTGCATGCAGTTGAAATACGGTTATGGCTCCTTGCTGAATGAAACTTAGCTGTTGGATCTTGTTGCCTCTTTAGACCTAGAGGCTGATCCTTAAAATTCCCATTTTTCCAATGGATTTGAAAAGAGCAGGAAACGGTGATTGGTGGAGACGAGTCAAGTAATGATTGCCAAATCTAATCAAAATACTAAGTTTACCTCAGTAGTTATCGGACGCTTAAGACTACCCGATAACCAATTACAAATATTCAGTATCTTGATTAGACTTGGCAACCATGAGACCTACCTCTACCAAACGGCATTTTCCATTTTTATCCGGATTATTAAAAGACTAGAAGCTCAAGGATCAGACCCGTGATAAGTCTTTAAACTCAGAATGCATCAGCTCGGAAAACCTGTTGCAGACCATCTCACCACCATTTTCCAAAGTATTATCAAATTTTCACAATAGAAAACTGATTAAAATAGAGACAGAACTTAGCAGCTTTCATAGATTTTGCCGAATTACACTGTCATTCAAAATCCAGGCCTTACTTAAAAAAAGGAACAGAGGAAACATGGAGGGTTGAACTTACGATGGTTCATGGAGAGCCGTTGTGCAAACTCAGAGGCATACGGTTTGTTGCTTAACGGTGAAGTATAGGAGCTTCTCACTGATACAGATTCTGAATTAGTTGAAGGTAAAAACCGACTCCTTAGAT
Source organism: Trialeurodes vaporariorum (assembly GCA_011764245.1). Lineage (NCBI taxonomy): Eukaryota > Metazoa > Arthropoda > Insecta > Hemiptera > Aleyrodidae > Trialeurodes > Trialeurodes vaporariorum. The sequence continues at coordinate 7,849,421 of VMOF01000024.1, read as the reverse complement.
TTGAAGGCAAGGAGGACAGCGCGGCCGACCTGTTGAGAGAGCTTGAGCTATCATTGAAGATAGAACTGCGAACACGTGAAGACGCCGGTTCAGGGTCATTGATATCAGAGTCCGATCCGGTTTCAAAAGGGTCTTTAGATGAAGTACTGGGAATAGAGCTAGGGGACCAATAACTTGAGTTGGATGTCTTCGGTCTTCGTGAGGCAGACGTGCGTTCCGGAGATGAGTCTGCAGAAGAGGGTTCTTGGTAAAATGACTTCCTTCCCCTACCTGGTGACTTGGGTTTTGTTGGTTCTGGAGTAGTTTGTTCAATGGGTGATGATATTGAGGCTCGAGCAGGAGCTTTTCTGGAAGCCGAATTGGATCTTCGAGCAGGAGGCTTTTTCGGCGGGCCCATCGGTGACCGGGCAGAGCTCCGACGCCGGTTCTTACTCTGCTTGACCTCGTCATCTTCATCTTCGCCAGAGCTAAACTGCGATAGATTTAACTTTCGTGTAGCCTCCTTTTTGCCGTCGACGCTGTCCTTCTCGAAGGATTTCAGCTTGTTGATCAAAATTTTTCTAGTGGTTTGAGTGACAGGTCCGACGGGATAACCATAACCAATTAATCTAGTCCTTAACTCATTATCAGTAATATCATCTATGTTTGCCATTATTAACCGGCGACACTCACTGAATAAAGGGAAAGCGAACAGTTAAGTGAAATATCGGGTAAACTAAAATTTAACACTTTGAAAAGTCATCTACGATAAAACCTAGAACAATGATTGAAAAACTATCCTAGAACACAATGTGCAATAAATGTTTAATTCACAAGTCAACACCGCCGCTGATTGGCTGATTTCTTGCATGTGTGTGATGCTGTGTTGCGTGATGTATCTTTTGCACCGCCTTATTTTTCAATTCGTTATAACCACTTTTACCAACTTTGAAGAAATTCCACGCGTTCAACACTAGAGGAATTCATAATATATTTTTCCAAGTTTCGCACTCATTATTATGACTTTTTCAATGGATATCAAAGAAATTAAAACTTTATATAGCTAAAGGCAGAGGAGAGGTTTTATCTATTCAACAGATTTGCATTGGACGAATAAAGAAACATAATTCAATGTTCAATGGGACGTCAGTTTTCAAGATAAGAGGCTTTTGGTTTTTGTCAGTTGGCAAAATGAAAACTGGGTATTTTTTAAAAAAATGAAACGGAACACATAATTTTTGGGATATTTTCCAAATTTTTCAATAAAAAAATTGAGATTTTGAACTGGAGGCAAAAAGGGAAACTTTCAATTTTCAGATTATTCCACTCCGTACCTGGTACTCCATGGTCACACTTTGAATGCAGTATTGTAATATTTACAGAAAACGGAAGAAATATAGAAACACTAAAAACGCTGTCAATAGGGTCAATTTATCACTATTCGCATGTCACTGGAGAATTTATTGAAAATAAATTTGGGTGAGCAAGGGTGGAGGGGGGTTTTATTGAAGCCGTATATCATACATTTAAAAGCTGAATTCAGCAAAGGTAAATGCAGTTTGAAAATATGCCCAGGAAAAAAAAATGTCGTGTCATTACCTTTCAGGCAAGAAAATAAAAAAAAACAAAAAACAAAAAACATTCCATTTGATCCCTTTTCAAAAGTTATTCACAGTCATAACGTCACAGTTGTAAAGTGAATGTGTGACTTTTGGGTAACCCTGTTTCTTTCCTCTTCCCTCCTCTCCGCGATGCGACGGCTGTTTTGAGGCGGGAAAAAACGATTTTTTAAACAATAATTGCTCAATTATTTTTTTTTTAATTTTTTGGGCTTACATAAAATTAAATCGTAACAAGAGGTGCTCTCGCATGTGTCGTGAAAACACTCATACACCTTTTTTCTACTCCGCAATGTAAAAAAGTACGACGTAGAAAATATTGACGAGTCTCCTAGCGGAGAAACGAAGAACTGTGGCGTCTGTAGTTCAACAACGAATCAGAGTGCGTCGTTGGAGCCTCTTATGTCTATCGAAGTAGTAGGCTGCATTTGTTTTCAAATACAAATTTTTCATCATCCTTCTTTAACGGAAATAATGCATCGAATTTTTGCTGTAATTGTTTTAATATGCTGTGTTAATATCGTGGATGATTCTTGTTTCATTCCGAATGAATTTTAATTCGGTTGAATAGCCAGTGTGCTCGTTTTGGGCCTCGGAATTGTGTGACTCGTAGAACCCGCGCGCGCCTTCTGTCATTTCTTCAGATAAACGGACTTTTTCTGTCCCGAAACTCCTTTTCAGCCCAATTTCTGCTTAAATTCATGTGGTCGTCGTCTTTTCTGGATTATCACTCTTCAGTTCACACATAATTCCCTTTTAAACTCAATTTTGTTGCTTGTCATCCTCCCGCCAAAATAACGTCTCGGTTCGTTTCTGAACTTAGGTTATACCTTGCTCATGCCCATTTGTTTACGTTTTACATCCTTTAAGTTAATTCAAAAATGATCATCTACCGTCGATACCTCATTAGTTTTTCATGATAAATGCATTAATATCAATTACTTGTACCATCCTAGGGTCATTCTGACGTAATGTGATGTATTTTTTTCACAGTCCCTCATCCTCTAAGTCAAAGGTAAGCTCACTTGACATCCCTTTTCTTTCTTTGATATTTTCTCTTCTTTGGCAGTTTTCTCTTTTCGCAATGTACTTTTCAATGACCAACTGGTTTGACTTCACTCTGGATAAATTTCATGACTAACATTCACTTTATAACACCGTTAGGTCAAGTTGTCTAAGCTTGATCTGTCACTTTCAAGTTTACGATGCGTAGTCTGTGAGAAGTGACAGGGACTGCCACTTTCTAATCGCCTTACCCGCATAACCTTTTGCTCTTTCTGATTAACTTAATCTCAAAATCGGAGATTGATTTCTTGTGGAAGTGTATCAGTTCCAGTGTTAATTTGTAAAGTTGCGTTGAGGAGATGCATGTTGTGTACTAGGTTTTGACGAATGAGTGGAAACTCCATGCTAGCCAACCCACTGCACATTGATGTGCTTTTATGTAGTTTAGAAGCAGGCAGCGCTACTTGTCAGAACCTGATACTCAATATGGTCCTGCTCTAGCTACTGTTATTCGTCAGAACCGCACCAGATACTCAAAATATGGCTGCCACATTATGTGCAGTGACTTTTAACTTAGCCTTTGTTTACCCATTAAGTATTTAAACATTTTTAAGAAAACTGTTAATTTGTTAAGAATGTTACACTATACAAATTCCATCCATCTATTAATTTATTTGTGACAGTGACATATTCTCCTTGGGTATTCTTAGAGTGCGTTAGAGCCAATTCCACGAAAGACGGCAGATGGCAGCTCGCTTGGCTCCCCGTGCTGTAGGTTTGTTTGCGTCTATGCATCAAAGTCTGTGTCCTGATACACCAACTCTCCCACTGCACAGTTAACAAGCCAATCTGTCATGTGCTAACTCTTGTGAAATTACATCTATCTACCCCTTTTATTAGAGTGTTTGAAGTCCTAGCATTAACTTCTGTGTATTACCTTATCGGATAGTATCTGGATTAGAGATGACTTAGTAAGCTCAGTAAAAGCATCATATTTTCTGGCTTTCATCAAACAGATTCTATCGTTAGCTGTCGCTTAGCAGTTTTCTGTTTCAATATTTTCTCTAATCTTTAATTTATTTCCTTTTTCAGTTAATTTTGATCTCATGAGTATGCCATCCTCAACTCGCTCAATAACGGATAGATCTCAGAAACCATTGAGCACCACTCCTGTCTCAGAGCGACAGCAGATGGCGCTCTTACTGCAAATGACAGCTGATAACTCAACGGGTAAGTTTTGGTTGTCCTTCGAGTCACACTTCTTTAGTTTTCTTTTCTTTTTTTTTTGCTTTTCCGGCGGAACTGGATAAGCTGGATGTTTCGAAAATGTGTGAAATGTATGTATGGGAAAACCTTAGTTTTTCATTATGAGAGAAAAAAAATCGCAAAAAAGTCAGAAAGAAAATCCATGTTGAGTGCTGAGTGATTCCAGATAACATGTAATTTAATGTAGAAAGAGAGGTAAAGACAAATTCTTGCGTAGTGCGCAGCCCACTGTTGCTACTGTTTCCCTCTGTGATGCCAATGGCCTTTGCGTTGTCTCATTTGCCTGATGCCTTAACAAGAAAAGGAGTAGGGCACTTTCTGTTCATCAGTCTCCTTGTGTTATTAAAATCATCAAACAATCAATAGCCGATCATCGTTCGATTGTGCATTATCGCCGGATTCGCTAGTGACCAATAAGGTTTTTTTTTGAATGTGGAAGAAAACTCGCAAATTTAAAAAAAAAAAAAAAAAAAAAAAAACACAAAAATATCCGGTCGGGAATTCATAAATTGTCAAAATCGAAGAATTTGTCGTTCAACTGTAGTGCTCCGCTATTCTCGAAAATTCGGCCAAATATCCAGCACCACTATCCGGCCGGTATCTGGGTATCCGACGTTTCTGCTATCCGGTCAATGTCCATTATGCGGGTATCCGGTGCAACCTTATTTTTTGGGGAAAGTTTTGTTGTTAGTCATCCCCCCCCCCTTCTGGCTCAGGGGCCTACTTTGATGGGAGCCCTCTCTTCTTAGGTGCCATTTAAAGTTTCTTAGGCGCATTTTGCGAATGGCCCCCACCAAATAAGAACTCTGTAGATCTAGCTTGGGAAGTAATGAGTTTACAACACTACTATCAATGTTTAACACTTTGTTTCCTTTTCAATTTCTCACTACTAGAAGCCGAAAGTAGTCCCACTAGCCGACCTAAAGGACACGTGAATGAACGAGGAGAGACCCCTTTACATCTTGCAGCTATCAAAGGTGATCAAGATGCAGTGAATCAACTCTTAGCTGAAAACGCGGATCCGAACTGTGCAGATTTTGCAGGTATTTTAATTTTTTCTATTCATATTCTTTTTTTTATTAAAGATGCTCTCTTCATATTGGCTCTTAAAAAGGTTTAAAACCATTGGTAAAATCCTTGCATGTAAGGGAGTCGAGCAACGTGGGAGCTGACTGAAGACATCATAGTGAAACTTATAGATAAAACTAAATACAAGGTATGCGATCGGGTGAGAGACTGATTTGGGGCAGAAGTGTTTCAATAACCAATGTTCCGTCGCTCGTTATGTAAAGCAAACCTTTGGATGGTAATTAAATGTGTTTTTCACAGATAAATAGTAAACTTTAGGGTCTTTTTGATTAGATTTAATTCTTCCGCAACTAATATGACCGGTGGCTTGTAAAAAATCAGCCCTGATTACCATAAAATCACCCTCGAAAAATACAACGATTACGATTACTTTGTAATGGTGTAATCGATTACCATCCCCATTTGCCCAACTCCGTGGAAGACATAGGGAAGAACTCAAAAAGTAAGCTAACTCAATTTTTCCCAAAGTGGGTTGTAACCCCTTTTTGCTAAACTATGTTGATATTTTAAATGCCTTGACAAAATGGTTTGTAAGTAGCAGCAGATAAGTGCAAACATTTTTCCAAAGGATTCAAAAAATATTATTCATAAATTCCAACTCCTCGAGATCCTTGATTAGTCTTCGAGAGCTAATTGAGATTAGGAGGATTCATACAACTTAACTTGTAACGTTATGTAACTTATTAACTTGGATTGTGTTGACAGGATGGACGCCATTGCACGAGGCCTGTAACCGTGGTTGGTATGAAATTTCGGACGCTCTGTTGAAGGCTGGTGCAAATGCCAATGCTCGTGGTCTGAATGATGATACCCCACTGCATGATGCTGCAGTTAATGGACATTTTGAGGTAAATTCTGGTTACAATTGGAATAACTATGGTGCTTTGCGTATTTTCCTAACAGAAAGTGGACGAAACTCGCAACAGCGAGATTTGTGAGGGAAGGTGTTGCAGGTGTGCAAAATGTGTCCCGTGTCCGATCTGATGACGGTGCGATCCCTTGAAAAGTGTGGAATCCTAGGTGCCTCTAATTGATGCTATCACAATTGAGGACTTTTCCGGAAGAAGGGCCCATGAAACAATGGGTGTGCTCTTCCTGAGAATTGTGCATTGTGAGTAAATGGAGGTTTTTAGCTGAAGAGCACACCTCTTGTTTTATGGGCCCTTCTTCCGGAAAAGTCCTCAATTGTGCCCCTCTCCATAGATTTTGAAGTAAAAAATTTCCGCTGGGCAATATGGTGCGGAGTTGCCGGATTTTTTCCTCCCTCTGCGCAGGGACTCTTTCCGAAGAGAAAAGCTATCCAGCAACTCGGCATGATGTTGCACCACCCGGAGCTGGGCAAAAATTATTCGGAAATTATTAGGTGAGTCAGGCAATGCCGAGTCAATCGTATTAATCTACGAATAATTCTACAACTGACCCGTACCTTCCGTGTCCTTTCCTTTCCTCAACTCAAGTAGCAAGCCCTGTTTTTAGTGTTGCCGGATTCATTTAATGATTTCTCATTAGTTGGTTGCCCAACTCTGGGCATTTTTCACTTCAAAATCTATGGAGTGGGGCACAGTTATGTTTCACAAGTTCACTTTTACAGTCAAGCCAAAAAGTACCATGGTAACTGAATCTTCTCTTTTGAAGTCAGTTGGAAAGCTTGTCTCAGAAGTAGGCGCAAAATCATTGTATTCTTTGATGCTCATTGCTGATCTGACGCAGCAACGCCAGATTCTGCCGTAGTTCAGGTTGATCCTTTTGTAAAGTGCCAAAAAAAATAAATACATTGAGTACCGTTCTATGCTGCTCTGTTCAACCTCAATAGAGATTCAGTTCTGTTTGAAAATGCTGTTTTATGATCTCTCTTCTTCAGTGTTGTCAGGTTTCATGTAAAAATCTGTATATTTCATATTAATTTTTATGGGGAATGTACACGGTCTACAGCTGTACATCTGGTAATAGTGTTCTTCTTTCTTATCCAGCGGATCCTTGAAATATTCGTCTAATCCAATCATGGCTTTAAAAACCGCTTTGGCGCTTTATCGAATCTAGAGAGCCCGTGCGATCTTTGAAATACTTAATAATCTAATGGAACGGTTAAGCTTGGCATTGCGCTTATTGTAATTTTTCTCGGCATTTTATGCAAGCATCAAAAATGGGGCTCTCGTAAACTTTTGCAGTGAGCAAATGAATAGTCTAATCTGATGTTTAAATCAGGGTAAATCACAAAAGTCACTGTATAAAAGTCTAAAATTCAGTAATGAGTGAATTTTGTGATTATTTATTGTACTGCTCATCGTTGTTTCTACAGGTTTTTATGCAAGAATCAACTTTTCAATCCCCTATGGCAAAAGTTTGCAAGAGCCCTATTAGAAGTTAAATCTGTTTACAGTGTAATTGGCCCATTATGTAATGTTTTATAGCAATTTTCTAAAGTTTATGCCGGAATATTTTTCTCTACATTTCCTTAAGTAATATTATTAAATCCAGGGGTGCAGAAAATGCCCTATCTAGCAATCTGCAGTTGGCGTGAAAGTGAGAAAATTTCAGGGAAGATGAAGGCATTTTCGGAAAATTGAGGAAATTTGCCCGGCGAAAGTATATTTTTAAAAAATTAGCCTCGAAAGTTTGAAGGTATCGGTCATTTTGAGTATATACGGAGCTGAGGTAAGCGCCAAAAAAAAGGTGGTTAAAGGTTAGAACTTTTCAAATCTTTGTGATGAAATATTTTGAAAATCCTGTGAGGAAAACACAGAAGGAGGATCTTCCAGCGTTTTGGAACATTTTGAACCTCTGATAAAATCAGTGCTAAGCGTATATGTATCAAAATTCAGGAGCCTTCAGTATCTTTGTTAGGTTGGTGAAAGATAGCTTCCACCTCAGATTTTTCTTCCGTTTCCCCTTAATTTGAATTCATTGTGTGGCAGGGTTTACCACTTGAATGAGCGTTTAATGGCACACAGCCACAATTTTGTAGAACCAAAGGTTGTCAATTGATTGTTTTCATGCTTTCAGCTGGTGCGACTGCTTCTAGAGTACGGAGCTGATGTGAACCAAACAAACCGAAAAGGCAAGAAACCAGAGGACGTGGCAGTCTCAATTTATGTCAAGAAGCATCTTCGCTCAAAATCTCGGGAGGCCTCTGGTAAGCCCAACACGTCCAAAGTTCAATCTGTCTACGTACTATGTTTCTTGGTGCTTTGCTTTCACAAAAAGCAAGCGAACGTTTCACGAAAGGGTTTTGTCGCCTTATTTATGTATGTTGTTGTTGTTGTTGTTATTAAGATGGTGCGTAAACTACTGCAAAGTACTCACTCTGCTAATTCATTTCAAAAAAGATATTTAAAGTACTAACAACGGTAATTCACATTAATGTTTACAAAAGGTTACTTAAATTTTAATGGTCTTGAGTTTTGATTAATTTAAGGATTTTGTGAAAGGTAATGTCATCTGCAAGCGCTGTCGCCTGGGCCCAGATAGAGTACGGGATGGCTGGTCCTTGCTGTTGATTGGTGGAAACACAACTTTAACCGGATTTTACGTTAATCGGAGGACTTTCTGTTCTGTACTCTATTTAGACCTAGGTTTTCAGGGGGATTGTCGCCGTAGGTATGTGTGTAATGCATTTGAAAGAAGCCTGGAACGTGCTTGTAAATATGGACTGATTTTCAAGAAAATTTTCAGGAAAATTTGTCTCTTTTATAGAATTAACTGCAAAAAGTTTGGAATCATTCAGCTGACAACTTTTTAAGTTATTGCGGTTTTTGTGATCAGACATCTTTGGTTTTTAATTAGTCAAGTCAAACGAAGTCAAAGTTTACTTTTCTTCCAATGGAAAGTGTGAGTTCAAAATAGGGTCCACTAGAATCTCAAGATCTGTTTTCTTCGTCAAAAGGGCATAAACTCGTAAAATCGCAACTGAGACACTTTTTGCTTTTTTCCTTTGAGCTCATAACGCTAACTTTGACTAACTTGAAGTTAGGAAAAGTCTTGTGGTTTTAAAAGTACATGAAGACATAAAGAGAGAGAGAGAGTGCTTATGGAGAAAGAAGAGCAAGTTACGGATCATCTGTCTTTTGCTCTCGTTTTTTAAAAGCTCGTTTCAGATGCAAAGGTGGGGTGGACCTGTAATCTTTAGATAATTTTACCTTTTAATTTATTTAAAATCTATGACAAATTTTGAGAAACTTCACACTTTGATTTGAAGCATTTCTAAGTGAAAAACAAAAACTTTCAAACCTATTTTTGTTTTAAGTCATAGTGCTCCAACGGAAAATAGGTACAAAAATTTCCAAGGATTCCAGGTGACTCTGTTCTCTCTTCTAAAAATAAACGTCACAATTTAAGGTAGGCCCTTACCGAAGACTAAACTTTGACTTGCGATATCTCGACCGCAAAAAGGTTTTGACTACCGGTTTGTGCTAAAATGCTTGATTTTTTAGGTGCTTTCGAATGATGTATCACACGATAGGATCCATTTGTTACAGGGTCGAAAAATGGTCCTAATTGAACTTTGATTTACGATTTATCGAATATGAAAAACGATATTGAACTTTGGATTGCGCCAAAGTGCACAACTTTTTACGCCTTTTCGAATAAAATGTTCAAAGACAGGGGTTACCATTTGAAAATTTTGATGAATTGGGGTTTTCCCCACCAAAACTTTCAAGGTGCCTTAAAGTCGACTTTCGGTTTGTTTGATTCTAAATTCGTATTTTTTTCTTGAAAGGACTCATCAAGTAGAGTATTTTGCATGTGCAGTTTTTTGTTTTACGACTCTTTTTGTAGGAGTTACGAATTTGCAAAAATTGGTCCAAAATCGAACTTTGACCTTTGATATCTCAAACACAAAAAAAGATTTTGACTTCCGGCTATGCCGAATGCTTAGAATTTTACGCCCTTTCAGATGAGGTATCACAAGATAGGAGTTTCCATTTGAAATTTTCGAGATATCCCCCATAAACCGAATTTTGGGGTGTGGCAGTATTTTTAAATGAAACTTCAGGGCCGAATCATTATGAAATCGATTTTTCCTGATTTTTTTATCGTCCTGCGTTCAAGAAAACCATAATGAGCAGGTTTTGTGAAACATCCTGTATATTAATTAAGTTATCAAGCCACTATCATGTGGGTATTAATTACTATTACAAGCGGTTTATCTTTGGAAATGGGGTAATGATTCCGTTAGAAACCGCTTTTTCTCGATGAAAAATCACTGATGACTCCTCAGCTATTGAGTGCGTCTGATAGAGATCAAAGGATTTCCGTCGGAATGCCTGCTCAAAAGATAAATAAGAACCATCGTCGATCTTCGACTAGATAGGATTACGATACAATAATTTGTAATTCCTCTCCTGATGATTATTTTCGGTCTGTGTAATTCATAGATTACTAAGCCTAAAGAGATATGGCATAACGATTCAAAAGTGTTATTCGACTCCTACGAAGTATGCAATGTGGCGTACGCTGGTGACCGTAAACATTGTTACTACTGTTGTTGTTTGAATGAGATTTGACAGCAACGCCACTAACTAAATTAATAAGATTAATAAAGTGTTTGGGAAGTTTAATGAGCTCTGAGTATATTTTGTACGTGAATCTGAAAATCTAAGTCACTTTAATCATCCCATCGGCCATTAAATGACAAACACTTAGATGCCGAAGAGAATCTAACCTCATTTCCAACAACATGAATAACAACAATGTTTACGGTCACCAGCGTACTGCACGTTGTATCACGGCCATTCTGCAGGCGTTTTTTACGGAGCGCGGCCAACGGTTTTTTAACACGGCGGAGATAGGAAGTGCCATATCTCTTAGGCTTAGTAATCTCTGGTGTAATTCATAGAATTTTGTATCTACAATCGTTGGGTCACATGATTTTAGCTTTTCGGGATTGGCGGCCTTAACTACAAGAATTCTAAAGCAAAAGTTTGAAAGAGCTCGCGTTCATGGCTCTCACAACATCTGCACCTTACCTAAGGGCTGGTGGATGGGGCAAAGAAATGGGGTTTTTCTGGAGATGCAAACTACTAAGTGAAGATGGCCTCTTGTTCATTGGGCGAGAGGGGTGGAAATTTTTATCTATTTATTTATTTATTTATTTATTTATTTATTTTCCAAATACATGAGAGCCCTTGGAGGGGCTATGGTACAAGTCAAACAATAGGAACAAATCAAGAAAATTATTAACGACAGGCTAGTAAGCTAGAAAGTAAGATGTATTATTGTCCCCTGACAGATTAGTAGATTTTTTGTGTGATTTTCATGGGTAGGGTGTCGTGCCGAGACATGTATTTGGTAGATAATTAAGTAGGTAGCCTTGGCAACGCTGCAGTACTACATACACAGTTATTTTAATTTCATTTGTTATCATTTTATTTTGTTACTCCCCCCCCCCCCCCCCCGGGCCCCTAGGGTGTACCACCCCCTAAATCCAATACTTCAAATGGGGATCCTCATTTTTTAGGGACAAAAGATAGGGGACAAAATTCTAAGATTTTTAACGCAAACCAGAAGTCGATATAGTTTTTTGTTCTTGATGTATCAAAGGTCGAAGTTTGATGTGGACCCATTTTCAAAAATTTGTAACTTTCCTCTAAGTGGTCGAAATTTAAAAAAAACTTTGGGTCTAAAATGCTTTATGGAGCTTGTCTCTTTCAGAAAAAAATTTACCATTCCCAAAAAACTTACTTAAAGGGCACTTCTGAGCCAACTATTTTTTATTTTTTATTTTTTTTTTCAAAATTTCAAAGTTTTCAGAGGCTGATAGAAAGATTCAAAGTTTAAAAAACGCTGCATCACGGGTTCTCATATTTTAAAAGCTAATCATTTTCCGATTTTCAGGCCCCCCACGGGTGGGGGAGGGATGAATATTTCGATCAGGAGGTCGTGTCCCCCAACCTCACTCGCCCTGCCTGAAAATCGGCGACCCGCAGAAAATTATTATCTTCGAAAATAATGGAACCCGTGTTTCAGCGTTTTTTAAATTTTAAAGTCTTTTCTTTTTTCAGCCTCTGAAAATGTTGAAATTTAAAAGAAAATTAGCGGGCTCAAAAGCGCCCTTTTAGTGACTTTTTTGAAGATGTATTTTTTTCTGAAAACTGCGTGCTTCTTAGAGCATTTTAGATTCAAAGTTTTTTAAATTTGGACCATTTAAAGGAAAGTTCCGAATTTTTGAAAATGGGTCCATATCGAAGTTCGACCTTCGATATGTCGAGAATGAAAAACTATATCGAGATCCGATTTGTGTTAAAAAGTCTAAGAATTTTATCCTCTTTCCGACTATCAAATATAAAATGGGGGCTCCTATTAGAATTATTGGATTTTGGAGCCCCCGGCTCTGAGGGGGCTCCAAAATCGGCGGCCAACATGAAATATGTCCCCTCTGATACAATCGAACACGTGTTTCAACGTTTTTCAAAATTCGGAGCCGTTCTCGAAATATTTAGACTGATTCCTTTTTCAATTGACACCCTGTATGTTCCATGAGTTTAAGGACCGACATTCTGCGTTGCCAGATTGAACCCGACACTCTTTAGCCCATCATTTTATTTACGTGTGCAATGAGTGCTAAACTGCTCACCAGTGGCTCAGCCAGGAATTTTTCTAGGGGGGGGGGGGGGGTAGGATGTCCGAAAATTGCCAAGGGGGGGGGGGTCCAAAGATACTAATTTAGTCAAATTTGTCTGAAAACGCAAAGAATGACATTTTTTTAGGACAACTTTTGGTGGCAAGGGGGGGGGGGGGTGGGTCTAGACCATCTGGACCCCCCCCCCCCCCCAAGCTGCGCCACTGCTGCTCACTCTATTGACAGCGTGTAAAAAATCGATTAACCTCCCCCCTCCCCTTATCATCGACACCACCATCACCACCTTCCTATCCAACTTGAATCTCTGCAAAATATTGATTTTTTTGAGGTGTCATCAATTTTCCTGTAGCATAGACCTCCTGCAGATTTATGTAGAGGAAACTTCGATAAATCGCAGTGGCGGTTCGTGCAATTCGGCAACTGTGTCTCCTTCCATTTAAATACATGCAAAACAATCGATTCTGTAGGAGGCTGTCAGCCTACCCGAGGATCGATCGTTTCAACTAATTGTAAGTTCGAATAGAAAAATTGCATGGTTGCCAATGTCACGGGCCGCGAATTTCATAAGCAGTTTCCTACCCGAAGAGTCTCGAATTATATTCTCTGCGCCGACGCAATAAGGCAACGTTGCATGGTGTGGTGTGGACCGTAAGATGCAAGTGGGGGGGGGGTCGATTATTAAGAGAGTGAATCTGTCGTCTCTTCTCCCCTCCGATCCACCCACATCCCCTCCTCCCGCCTCTCTCGCACCTTTCTGCCTGTCTCAAGGTCGACCCTAAGATCCTCAGACCTCACCTCTCTCTCCTCCCACCTAGCTTCGTTCACTCCACCTCTACCCCCTCCTGCTCCTCATCAAACCCCCTCCTCCTTACCCCCCACCCTTCCAAAACCCCCTTCTCCTAATCCCCCCTTCCTCTAACCCCCTCTCGAAATCACGCGGCATTTGTCTGTTAGTTGTCTTGTCAGCTGCCTCTCCTCCTTTCCACCGAACCTTGTTGTGCCATACTCGCACAGTGTTGGCAGATTTAAGGATTTTCTACCTCAGCTCCTATTTTTGTCTCTCCAAGTTTTGGAATTCAAGACGTTTTGAATGGTTGAAAGTTGTTCCCGATTTTTGTTTGCCTTTTGTTATACAGGGTATATAGGCTGTCCCAGGAATGATTGGACTTGACAACTGTAGCTTTGAATGAAAACATCAGCTTCCATCCACAGATAGGGCAACCTGATTGGTCAGGAGCAGTAAGAAGCTGATGTTTTCATGAAAACCATAGAAGTGTCAAATCCATCTTTTTTGGGACAAGCTATAACAAAACTCATGTGCCTAACTTTGGGATTATTTATTTGGGCCCATAATATTACTTTCTCTTCCTATGAACATGGGTTTGAAAATGCCCCCCTTTCGAGCTGGAGCCCCCCTAAGTTTTGAAAAAGGGAAGGTTTTTTTTTTTTTTTTGGAATAGCGTACACAATTGTGAACCAAATGTCATGAAAATTGGTGCGTTCATGTGTATTTACTCCTAAATTTCATGATTGACCCCGAAAAATTCAGAAATTACGTCGGACTGTAATTTTCAGATAAACTCGTTACTCGTACCCTTAACGGCACCTCTTTATTACGGATTTTTTTTTTTTTTTTTTTTTTTTTTTTTTTTTTTTTTTAATAACAATTACTGTTAACGGGGGGGGGGGGGACCTTTGAAAAGAGTTTTGGTCTTTTGCATTTCCTCGATACGATGCATTTTATGCGAGATAATTGCCGCGCACTGTGGAAAAATCAGCGTTTTCCTATGGTGAGGGCTGTAAGTCTGCAACCCGTCTCTGGAGTCTGGAGAGTCTCCACCAAGGTCCATATGCTGCTTCTTCAGGCCGCCCGCCATTCATAGTCAAAGTGCTGACTTGACCACGTTGTGCAGCTAATATCTCACTTAAAACGCATCCTATCGAAAAAATGCAAGCTATTAAAAATGCTTCTGAAAGTTTTATCCAGCTGACTTCAGTAATTATTTTCCAAATTGTTCATCCGTAACATACAATTTGTACCGCTAAAGATACAAGGTTGCCGGAAAAGTCTAGTCAGAATTACTTTCTGAATTTCGGAATGTCATTAATGAATTCTACGCGTAAAAATATCGCGAGACACCAATTCCCATGACATTCTGTTCAAAATTGTGGACGCTATTCTAAAAAATCAATTTATTTTTCAGAACTTTTCGGGGTTCTAGCCCTTAAAGGGTGCATTTTTGGACCCATGGTCATCCAGTGGAAAAGTCCTATTTTGACGTAAAATCAGGCGCGTAGCGAGCTCGATCTCAGGGAGAGGGGCAAGTAAACTTTAAGGGGGGGGACGGGTACAAGAAGAGGAGCTTGGATTTTTTGTTTTGTTTTTGTTTTTTTGTTTTTTTTTGTTTTGTTTTGTTCTTTCTTTTTTTAGGCTTCTCACTTTCCTTGAGCTCTCCTCCATGTGGAAAGGAAGGGGGCGCAAGGAGTCACGACCATTATTTCCCCCTTTTAAGCCCTTCTCCGAAAAATTGGGAGGCTTATTCGGGCCCGAAAGCCCCCCCCCCCCCATGGAATGCCGCGCTCGCGCCAGTACAGTGGTGAAGGCTCTAGAGAATTTCCCTCGGATTTTAGACCGTTTTGCAAATCTTGCAACTTTGAACTAAACGTATTTTGACGCAATCTGTAAAATATTTTCTCTATTTCAGTAACGTATAGTGACTTAAAATTTAGCGAAGCTACGTTGAATATCCCAACTGAGGGGTTTGGGAGACAGGGGTGCTGCGGGTCCTCCCCCAAAAAATTTTGAAAATATAACCACTCTAGAAGACATTATTTTAAGCACTTCAAACGACAGAAACCTGAACTATGGATTGTTGAGGGGAAAAAATTTTGCTTTTGATTAGATCCTATTTACAGGGTGTTTCACGTAACCTGCTCTCTATGGTTTTCTTGAACGGGTGACGATAAAAAATCTGAAAAAGTCGGTTTTTTAGTAACTCGGACCTGAAGTTTCATTTACAAATACTGCCACAACCCAAAATTTGGTTTTTGGGGGGTTTTCAGGGGGTCACCTTTTTTCTCAAGATTTTCAAACGGCAACCCCTATCTTGTGATACCTCATTTGAAAAAGAGTAAAATTCTAAGCATTTTGGCTTAAACCGTTAGTCGATATCTTTTTTCGTTTTCCAGATATCGAAGGTCAAAGTTCGATATAGGACCAATTTTTTCGTTATCGAGATATCGAACTTCGACCTTCGATATCTCGAAAACGAAAAAAGATATCGACTTCCGGTTTAAGCCAAAATGCTTAAAATTTTACCCTTTTTCAAATGAGGTATCACAAGATAGGGGTTGCCATTTGAAAATCTCGAGATTAGGGGGGTGACCCCCTGAAGACCCCCCAAAAACCAAATTTTGGATTGTGGCAGTATTTACAAATGAAACTTCAGGTCCGAGTTACTATAAAACCGATTTATCAGATTTTTTTATCGTCACCAGTTCAAGAGAACCATAGTGAGCAGGTTACGTGAAACACCCTGTACTAGGTCGAAGGAACCAATTAAAAAGTCATCTCAGCTTTAATGCCTAAAAGTTAGGTCCTCGAAACTAAAGAAAGCATTGGCGGATCCAGCCCTTACGAACACCCCCCCCCCCCCACCCCGGGGCAGGGGGGGCGAACTTAACATTTTTGTCCCTTCGTGGCCCCTTCCCTTCTTTTCGCTCTTGCTTTCCCCCTTCCTCTCTCCTCTTTTCCCACTTTTTGGGCCGAACGGGGGGGGGAGATCGCCCCTTCGCCACCCCCTGTATCCCCCAATGGATGAGTCATGTGTTGCTATGAGTGAAACAACCCCATTGCAAAATATATGAAAACCCTTGTGGGCGATCGACTCCATTTTCCAAGCTGAATCGATAGAGGGGTCACAAGTGGAGTTTTGGAGAAACCACCTTTTTGCCCATATGATGAGTGACGAGTTGAAATGAGTAAAATACTAACAGTCGCAAAAGGCATGGAAACCCTTTGGGGCGATCGACTCCGTTTTCCAAGCTGAATCGATAGAGACCCGTCACAAGCGGAGTTTTGGAGACACCACCGTTTTGCCCATATGATGAGTGATGAGTTGCAATGAGTAAAATACCAACAGTCGCAAAAGGCATGGAAACCCTTTGGGGCGATCGACTCCATTTCCCAAGCTGAATCGATAGAGGGGTTACAAGCGGGGTTTTGGCGACATCACCTTTTTGCCCATGTGATGAGTCCAGAGGCGGGTCCAGCCCGTAGGACTGGCCTGGGGGGGGGGGGGCGAACTTGTTTCTTAAACATTTGTCAGCAAAATAATTTTTGGACGGTCAGTAATTGTCAAAAGTTTTCGAACAGCTAAATTTTTTTTTTCGCAAAACGGTCAAAATTGTGAAAAAGCTGGATTAGAAGACGTCTCTACCGTCCCTCAGCTTAGTCACGCTTAGTCTGGCACTCATGCTTCGTCACGCTTGTCAAGTGTGCGAGTGAGCGAGTCTATGCCAGTCGCTTGTCTTTTCTGCGTGTCGCACTACTGGCAATTATTTTGCCCCTCTTTGATATTTTTCAAAGCTTTTTGAAAATGAAATAAATATTTGCACTCACAATTTTTCTACCGACACAAAGGTAACATGGACGGAACGCCACTGAACTATAGTACACCCAAATCTGCGGAAACCGCATGTTTATAGTAGTAAAATAATCTTCTCGCTGTGTTTCCTATTATCTTTCCTTCACTTTCTTCCTTACCCATTTCTAAAGAGCAAAGTTTTTTTTTTTTTTTTTTTTTTTTTTTTTAATTAAATTTGTGCGTTTTCTTTTGAAGGCGAGACAAGTCTTTGTCAATACCAGTAAATCAAGATATCCGCGGAACTGATTGATTGAAAAAGTGAAAGTTTTTCGAGACTCAGAAGTCGGAACCAATTACTAGGGGTTTCGTTCGTCCAAGAAAGAATCTTTGAGGGTCATCATCGGTAGGGAAGTCTAATTCATTTTGACCGACTGTTTTATCGTATCTCTACCCGTTTGCAAGTCGATCAGTTCTCGGCATTGTCTGTCGCAAGAAAAAGGTCCGAAAGGGTAGCTGGGCCCCTGAACGAGCGCAGCGGCCGAGCATTGCTGTGCAATACAATAGTGCGTTTTAGCCTGACTTCCCGCCGGACTTCTTATCCCGAACAGAGTATACAGTACAGAGTAGTCGCTTTTCTTCTTTAGGCCGATGGTGAGGGCCGTAAAAAAGGAAAGCAAAGGCCGGAACTCGTCGACTCTTCGCCCTCCTGCAATGATACACGTGTCATGTTGAAACCTTTTACATAGATTTTGAAAAACAAAAAGATAATGAGTTCACCCACCGTCCCTTCTTTACTCTGGAATCTTTTGGTTGAAAATTAGTCTGATGTTTTAGTCTAGGGTGAACAACCGTTTGGTTTCGACACGTCCCGTATCTCCGAAAATTTTTCCTCGCGAATATAATATTTTTGTAGAAGAGGCGTGATTACTATATCTGTGAAAAAGTTTAAGTGTTAGCTCAATATTACAAATCTGTTTACAGGCAACTAATTCGCCCCGATTTCATGACTTGTAATTATTTTATGGAAACAAATGTGTGCACGTTAACTTCTCTCCCCCCCCCCCCCCGGGTGTATATTTTATTTTTTATTTTTATTGATTGACTCCATGAACTTTTAAAATGGAACGAGACACCGACGAAAGGTGTGAACTGTGCGGTGATGTTTGCCCGAAAGAAACGCGCGCTCGTGTGAGGGTAAAGGGAACGCAATTATTGATACGCGCTAGTTGGGAAAGAAATGACCAAGATAAACGAAATTTGTTTGAATGGAAATTGAAAATAGGTGGGAATGTCGTTGTCCATAAACTGTGCAAAATAAATTATACGAATTCTAGTAACATTAAAAAGTATTGGAGGGATCGTTGTAAAGTGTTTGAGCCGTCAGAACAGCCGTTCACTTCTCTGTCACCGCTAAAGACACACACGAGAGTAAATGAGCCGACTTCCAATTTCAAGCAGAGCCGTTTGTTTTGTGCTAACAATGTGGGAGCTTCGTTCTCAATAACGGAACGGTTTCAGCTGAAGGATCTTGTGGTGAAAGTTCGCAGAGTTGACAGTTCGCCAATTTATGATGACTGGGGTAAGAAAACTACTCGTCTTAAAGTAATGAGATCCGCATCTAGTACCATGACCCTCCCCTTTTTGCATAAAGCGCCTTAATTGTTCTTGTCAAATTCTTTGGTTATTTCAAAGCAATTTTTGATTTGTCAAGACAAACATTCAAGTGACATTTTTCTTGATTCTCTTATACTTAAAAGCCGCAAAATTGTGTAAAAATTACTGAGATTTGAAAGTGTAAAAAGTTGGATACTAATTCTATGTGAGGCCGCTTTACAGTTAACGAATTAAATAATGTCAGTCGATGAATGAAATTATGGTTTAGGTAGGCAACCTGCATCACTCAACTCAATGAATTTAAGCACTACACGGAAAAAAATTCACGGGTACGGTTACTATAAAAGACGGGCGCGGGAACCGTGAATCACGGGTTGGACGCCGTCCAGACACAGTTACGACACCCGTGAATGTACGGTTCAGAGCGAAATCGTACTTTCACGGGCGCCGTGGGTTAATAAGGTAAGATGATTCATCCGGGATTTGATCCCGCAACGTTCCATTTCGCAGTCCAGTGTCTTGTCCACTACACCGCGCTGACCGCATGGAGAAGGGAGAGGAAACTCCAGTATATAAAGAAGCAGATGTCGCGAGGTGGCGGTCGCACCGAAGCACTCGAGTAACCGTACTTCACGGGTTGTGCCACCGTGAAGTTACGGGTGTCACGACCATAATTATTACGGGCATTCCGACCGTGTTTTTCTGGCTATGGCACCTGTGAAACACGGCTACCCTAGCTGTCTTTTTACGGTTAGTAAATGAACCGGCGTGGATGGTTGTCACACCCGTACAGTTTTTTTTTCCGTGTATACAGGTGGTTTACTATGGATGGCCTGAGATCGATCAAAAGTGGCCCATTATCAGTGGGGAAAAAATCGTCGAAAATCATAGTTTTCGACCATTTAAGCTTTATTCAAAACTTTCCAGTGAAATGACTAGGGATTAATGGCTTGTTTAAAGTGTGCTCTGTAATTTAAATTGATTTTGAAAGTTAAAAAATTATGAATTGATAAGAAAACTTTCTAAGTTTTCGCCTCTCTTTGACGATCTCTGACCATATACAGGGTGTCCCAAAATTGATAGTAAATATTTTTACCACGTATTTTTGGGGTCAAAATAAGACTTTTTTTCCCTATAAACATGGGTCCGAAATGGAAGTCTTTTCAAGTTACAGTGTTGCAAAGTTTCCGAAAAACAAATTGAAAAATTGTCATAACTCCCTCGTGAATTGTTCTGAATGCTCGTAAATAGGTACTCTAATGCAATTTTAGGCGCTCTTGCCGATTTTGGCCGTGAAAATGCTGTATGCAAAAATTTGAGGGGGGTTTCGGGGGTTTTTCTTGATTTTTCTCACTTTTTTTGGCCAAATTATGTGAAAACATGCTTTCAATTTCATTAAATCCAAAAACGATTAGCATTATTCAAAAGTTCGTAAAAAAATATGCATTTTTGGTCCTTACAAGTTTTTCCATTTCGCAATCCATTTCCGAGAAAATCGTCCCTGAAGTTGGAGAAGTCGGCCGATAAACGCCTTTTCTTTGATTTTGTCAATTCTCGGCCGACTTCTCCAACTTCAGGGACGATTTTCTCGGAAATGGATTGCGAAATGGAAAAACTTGTAAGGACCAAAAATGCATATTTTTTTACGAACTTTTGAATAATGCTAATCGTTTTTGGATTTAATGAAATTGAAAGCATGTTTTCACATAATTTGGCCAAAAAAAGTGAGAAAAATCAAGAAAAACCCCCGAAACCCCCCTCAAAGTTTTGCATACAGCATTTTCACGGCCAAAATCGGCAAGAGCGCCTAAAATTGCATTAGAGTACCTATTTACGAGCATTCAGAACAATTCACGAGGGAGTTATGACAATTTTTCAATTTGTTTTTCGGAAACTTTGCAACACTGTAACTCGAAAAGACTTCAATTTCGGACCCATGTTTATAGGGAAAAAAGTCTTATTTTGACCCCAAAAATACGTGGTAAAAATATTTACTATCAATTTTGGGACACCCTGTATAGTGTGGCGTACCTGAGTCAAAATCTAAGAAATTCTTTTGACGTTATAATCCGCCGACTGTTGCCTCAGACAGCTTAGAGGCCGCCAGGTATCACCAATGTACTATCAAATTTTTCACTTTAAAATAGAATTAAATAACCATTGGCATTTAGCGTAAATTTTGGCAACGTTCAAAATTGCAGGGAAAAATCAGGGAATTTGAAAGTTTAAAATTGCCGGACACCCTGTGTATATCTGCCGAAGCTCAAAAAAAAGTGCGGAGATGATATTCAACGAATAAGTCGATAAACATGTCCGACTCCAGTCAAGGTATATGGAGAACAGGCATGGACAACACTCTGAGGTTTGCTCTGATTGGTTGTGAAAAAAGCGACTCCGCCGCCATTTTTCTGACCGCGCGATTCAAATTTAGATTTCACATCTTGAAAAAGAAAGTGAACAACGTAATTGATGATGTAAATCTATTCTATAGTCACAAAATTAACATTTAAAGATAAAAATTACATTTCATTGTTCAAATAAATAAAGTATTGCTTCAGTTAAACTTCCCCTTCAAACCTAACCACAAACAACAATGCAAGATACACGGTGTAAATAGGAGACAAGATGGCGGCGAAGTCGCTTTTTCCCAAGTGGCCACGCCCCCTGAGTCGAGTGTTGTCCATACCTGTTCTCCATATACCTTGGACTCCAGTGCTCAAATTCAATGAGTCGAGACAATATATCGGGGAGCCTAACTTTAGGATTACGAGTCATTTGACTTTTTTTTTTTTTTTTGTCCCCGACTGTACAATTTGAGAAATAAGAAGTGCGCGAGTTTTTTGATCGATTTGATCGATTGAGGCCATTTCCGTAAAAAGGGCCCGTAAATCAAGGGGTATGCTCTTTTTGAAAAATCTTCATTGAGAAAGAACAGAGACTTATGTTTGAAGAGCGCACATTTTATTCATGGGCCCTTTTTCCGGAAATGGCTTCGATTGATCGCCGCGAGTTCACGATCATCCATTCATTTCGCCCGTTGCAATAGCTTTGTTAACGAATGTCAACAGAAAAATTAGTTTAAATAATGTTTAGTTAATTATGCTTGATTTGTGGGATATTCGGCTCCAATTTGCATGATGAAATGATTTTCAGTTAGTCACGTCATTCCAGAAAAACCGGTTGTATCGCCCGATTCATTTGTACAATTCGTTTTTGACAATGCAGATTTTGACATGAATACTATCACGATGGATTGCATACGTACAACATCATGGGTGGTAATGATATGTCGTGCAGTCTCAAGCAGAGCTTCCGATTTGCGTAGATTTAATGACGCATTTTGAAATTCACCGAAGATTCCACCGGTTGAGAAAAGATTACAGATTTTAGTTCAGCGTATGACTGTAATGCACGAAAAAATAGTAGGTAGCGTCTTTTATCTTTTCTCAACCGGTAGAGTCGTCGATAACTTTGAAAACTTGCGGATATTTTAATGAAATAACGGCGTTTCCGCCGATTGAGAAAAGATTACAGATCAGAGTATTTTCGTGCATTACAGTCATAAAATGAATTGAACCAGGTAATCTTTTCTCAACCGGTGGAATCTTCGGTGAATTTCAAAATGCCATTGAATCTACGAAAATCGGCAGCTCTGGTCTCAAGTGTTATACCTACTCTTGCTTAGTCATCAGTCGAAAGGAAAGAAGTTTTAGCTATTAAAAAATTACCCTTCCTCCGAATAGGGGTGAATTTACCATTAAGCAAAATACGCAGCTGCATAGGGCCTCATTCATACCTCACGAAGGGAGGAAGAAGAGAAGAAATGGGTCGTATAAGGAAAAGAAGGAAAGGCAGAAGGATAAAAAAGTAATAAGAGAAAAAACAGTTTAAAAATGAGTTCTCAATGTCTTGTTTTTTAAAAAGAAAATTAGGGGAGGGGACGCCTCCTCCCCCCTCTTTCCGGGGGATGTCCCCCAAGACTCCCCATGCCCCAGGCATCCTACCCTTTGTCTAGGCGGCCTCAAATTCAGATTTGTAAAGCCGCCCCTGCGAACTACCGACCGTAGTCGTGAATACATGTTTGGGTATTTAGAAATGGGGCTGTTGCACATTCTTGCGTTATAAGCGATTTAATAGTAGACTCTGATGTAAACACCTCAAAAAAAAAAAAACAAAACAAAACAAAACAAAAAAACAAAAAAAAAAAAAACAACAACAACGATGGCAGCTTAAAAAACTTCTAAAATCCACCCCTCAACTCAATAAACGCTTTTATTTGCGCGAGCGTAGTGGTAGCTTAGGACAGTAATAATGGGAGATTCCCATCTACCAATACTGTAACTCCATCAAGGAGTGACCAATAAGAGACGACTTTCTTTTGACGCCGGTGTCACTAGATGTCAAGGTACCATTCATTGCTTGTGGATCACTGCTCTGATGACTAATTACTCTGTGAATCATCCTTGTCAGCGTAGAGAGAGAGACGAATTTAAGATAGGAATCTACCATTATTCCTGCCCTATGCCACCATTACACTCGCGCAAAGAAAAGCGTTCATTTAGTTTAGGAGTGGATTTAGGAAGTTTCTAGTGCTGCCATCTATATTTTTTGAGGTTTTTACACCAGAATCAACCATTAAATCGCTTATAGAAAAAGTGTGCAACAGCCCCATTACCTACCATAAGATGTCTTGATGGCGCACCAGGATCTCTGATCAGGGGACAAATTGCCGAAAAGTCGGACTTGACAGTATAACCTCACTCGCTGCTCATCAAACGGCATCGATGGCCCTCAAGTCAAGCTCTGGTGTGGCTCAAGCTTGACTTGAAGTTGATCGTTGCTCATCGGTTGAACTAGGTAGATGTTCAACTTGATCGGGCCCCTGACATTTACCTTGAAGTTGCTTGGTGTTCATCGGTTGAACAAGGTCGAGTTCCAACTTAATAGGGCCCTTGGTCACGAAGTTTGAAACCAAAGATGATGGACCCTCATTTGATTGTATTTACGGTAACAGAGTGAAGTAAGCATCAAAAACGACATAATGTGTCTGCGACATTCACCATCCATCAGTGTTAATTTTACTAGTTTTTAGTGTTTTAGAATAATTCTGCGTCTGCAATTTCACTTTATCATCGCAATCATATGTATTTTGAGACGCTGATTTCAAAAATGCTATCAGTTTTCATTAAATTGGCCTAGATTTTTTGCAAATTCGAAATTACGTCTTCTAAGCAAAAAATTCGAAATTCTGGAAAAATTATGAGTTTTGAGTAAAAACTAAGGCCAAATTTGAAATCAGCGGGTCAAAACATATGGCATATCTCGCGAGAGGGATGAGGAAGAGGTATCTTATGATGAGAACACCTGGTTTTACGTTCATAACAGCCGGACACACTCAACAGAGTGACGGAACCTAGCCTCCAAATAAAATGTGCCTATCTATTGAATTATACAATGTGGAATGTCATTATTTCTGTCCAGGTGGCGCTACCTCAACAACGGCGGCAACGTCCAGCGGAGGTGGTGGTAGTGGTGAGCAGCAAATAGAGCAGCCCGATTCATCATCATCGTCGTCGTTCCAGATCTCAGGTGCAGGTTCCGGTTCCGGTTGCACCACCCCAACCCGTAGCACCGACAAACCTTATGAAATGCGGCGATCCCTCAATTCAAGTAAAGGTAAGGATAAGGGTAACGTTAATTCATTTTTTCAATGCTATCATCCATCCTCTTAAGGTGGATCCTCAGCGTTTAGTTCTATATTCTGCCATCACAAGAAGATACGTTCTTTAAATGGAAAAAAATCATGGTAAACGCAAATAAATTAAAAAAAGGGCTTCGTTGGAGCCTCGGAAGTTATCTATAAGGAACATTTTAGTACATACAGTAAGCTAAAATGTAACGAAATAAGCGTGAAACTATTGAGTTTCGATAATCCCCCAGAAGACGTCATGACGCCAGTGGCCGATGTAGGGAAGTTTCCGAAATTCATTAGTTTCACGCTTATTTCGTAACATTTTAGCTCACTGTTTATACTGGAATGTTCCTTAGATTGCTTGCGAAGCTTCGACGAAGCCCTTTTTTTCATTTATTTGCGTTTATCATGATTTTTTTTTTTTTTTTTTTTTCCATTTAAAGAACGTATCTTCTTGTGGTGGCAGAATATGGAACTAAACGCTGAGGATCCACCTTAACAATTTGAGCAATCGGGCAAAATATTGAGATTTTTGCCTAATGAGAGCGAAGCACCAAAACTGCTAATCAGAACGAAGCATCATTGCTTTGGTCTTTGGTCAAAAATCAACGTAGGAACCGTTGGATAGTGATCTGATCCCCCTATATTAAAGCAAATTTTAGCGATCGAATATCATTCTCTTCAAGAATTGATGGTAGCTAACTGATGCTGCTGATCGGTGAAAAAGCTAGCCAATGAGAGTCGAGAATGAACTTCTGAATGATATTCTCGTGAAAATGAAAACTGCGATCATATTATTCCATAACATAACCTCTAAATCAGCTCTGGATGACATGACCATTTTTAACAAAAAAAAAAAAAAACTAGCGTTTTCGAAGCTAAATAAAAATTTTGTTTGTCTCGTAGGGAAATGACTTCTACGCATGGTCTGTACAATAAACTTTATTCGAAAAGTTCGTCATTTCCGAAATTATCATGGTGAAAGGAGTCAAAAAGGATAGAAGATGAGATTTCTGACAACGGTTGCAACAATTCGAAAATCGAATCTACCTCCGGAGGTGAATTCGAAATGTCCAATTGTTGGAATTCAACGGTCTTCGGTGAGACCAACGAAACAATCGAATATCATCAAAATAAAATGCAAATCCATCGAATATCATACGACGGTGAATGATATTCGATTGCTAAAAGCTTCTAGTCTGTTGATTCCCCGAAATTAAAGTTCATCGCGCGCACGACTGTCTCTGATATTGTCTCCATGTCCACCGCGAGGACTCCAGACGGCTTGTGCGCGGTCTCTGTTGTCTCTGAAAAAAGCGGAACATTTCGCCGTTCCGCCTCAGTCTTGGCGATTCTTGGCGGAACTTAGGGGATGAGAGGCCCTAGAAGCGGAACGCTGGCCGTCGAAATCGGAACGTATCAGTTGCGAGGCGTGCGATTTGGCAACTTTCCTTTTTCCGCCTTTTAAACACATTAGAAAGGTCGACATGTCTGGTCATCGCCGATGACTAAACCGTTCGACTTTTTTGGTGAATTTAATTGGAGAAAATAAATTGTTGCCAAATTTCAAGCTCCGCCACTGGAACGTCTGGCAACCCTGCTCCTGCTATGCACGCGCCTTGGACACGAGCTTGCTGATCGCGAATGGAATTGCTGCGGGCGCATCGCACACCTAAATACAAGGGGGAAAAAATAGGAAAATAAACGCGTTAAATAGATTGCAACTTGTGATAAATGTTTGTTTAGCTCGTTGACGATAGTTATTGACTGAAGCGCCTGATCAAAACGGTTTAAATGATGATTTCCGAACACCATTGTATAATTAATGTCAGGTATGGACTCCTCTCAATGTTGCGAATTTGCACCTGTCTCTGTTCCGTTATTAAGTTGCGCTTGCGACAATGGGTCTGTTGCAAACTTTTGCTACACCGATCAAGAGAGTTTAATCCAATGTAAAATCGCCTGAAAAGTCCATTGGTGGTATCAGAAAGTCATACAGGGTGTGAGGAAAGTCTCCCCCCCCCCTGTCTAACTTTTGAACGGTTGAAGATAAAAAAACGAAACTTGGGGGATGTTTATAACTTAATGGGAACTACTTTTTGGCGTATCCAAAATTTCCGGGGGGCGCCCCTAAGGGGGGGTTCCGCCCCCTAACTCAAAATTTTCAAATGGCAACCCCTATCTTGTGATACCTCATTTTAAAGGGCATAAAATTCTAAGACTTTTGGCGCAAACCGGAAGTCGATATCGTTTTCCGTCATCGATATATCGATAGTCAAAGTTCGATTTTGACCCATTTTCAAAAAATCAGAACTCCCATTTGAAATGTCGGAATTTAAAAAAACTAAGTGTCAAAAATACTCTAAAAAGCAAGTACTTTTCAGAAAAAAATACAGTTTTGATATTAGTCTAGTCTTAGAGCCCCCAAAAATTATTTAAAAAAATGACCCCTCAGGGGGGCTATCTCAAAAATTCCGAGCCGCGACCCCTATCGAGTGATACATCGCTTGAAAGGGCACACAAAACTGAGCATTTTGGCGCAAACCGCAGGTCGATATCGTTTTTGGTTTTCGAGATATCGAATGACAAAGTTGGATTTGCCAATGGGTAAAAATGCAACTTTGTCATTCGATATCTCGAAAACCAAAAACGATATCGACCTGCGGTTTGCGCCAAAATGCTCAGGTTTGTGTGCCCTTTCAAGCGATGTATCACTCGATAGGGGTCGCGGCTCGGAATTTTTGAGATAGCCCCCCTGAGGGGTCATTTTTTTAAATAATTTTTGGGGGCTCTAAGACTAGACTAATATCAAAACTGTATTTTTTTCTGAAAAGTACTTGCTTTTTAGAGTATTTTTGACACTTAGTTTTTTTAAATTCCGACATTTCAAATGGGAGTTCTGATTTTTTGAAAATGGGTCTAAATCGAACTTTGACTATCGATATATCGATGACGGAAAACGATATCGACTTCCGGTTTGCGCCAAAAGTCTTAGAATTTTATGCCCTTTAAAATGAGGTATCACAAGATAGGGGTTGCCATTTGAAAATTTTGAGTTAGGGGGCGAAACCCCCCCTTAGGGGCGCCCCCCGGAAATTTTGGATACGCCAAAAAGTAGTTCCCATTAAGTTATAAACATCCCCCAAGTTTCGTTTTTTTATCTTCAACCGTTCAAAAGTTAGACAGGGGGGGGGGGGGGAGACTTTCCTCACACCCTGTAAAATGCAAGAATAAACTCACAAGAGGCGTTTAATGAAATCCAAGATGGCGGAGAAATATCGAGCAATTTTTATGCAAGCACCACGAACATCCAAGGAAAGCCAACCTCACAATATCGATCACAACCAATCACAACGTAAACAAACACATAACCTCTCCCTCCAGTGAGGTTGTGAAAGTTGGCTATCCTTGGATGTTTGTGGTGCATGCATACAAATTGCTCGATATTTCTCCGCCATCTTGAATTTCGTTAAACGCCTCTTGTGAGTTTATTAGTGCATTTTATGACTTTCTGGTGCCACCAATGGAAATTTCAGGCGATTTTACATTAGATTAAACACTCTTAATCGTTGTAGCAAAAGTTTGCAACTGACCCATTCGTCTGTCTGGTGACGAATTCTACTAATCGAATATGTCTACGAAAGGTCGCCCGTTACTTGACTCGGAATCAGTGACATGTGGCAACAATGTATTCTCTTCATTTAAATCTATGTAAAACAATCGATCTTCAGAAGGTGCAATGGCACCCCCTAGATATCGATACTTTTGCATAGGTTTAAATGAAAATTAGCGTAGTTGCCAAGTTGCACGAACCGCCACCAATCGAAATCTCTCAAGGGGGGGGGGCGAATAATGATTTTATTCACGAGGTGCACATCTCGATCTTGTCTAGTATACATTCCCTTTTCCCAGGATTAACTGTCCTCGCTCTCATATACTTTTGCAAAAGCTGGTAGTTGATTTCGCATTTCGAATTCTGGTAGTTTTCCCGTGTATTGAGGAGGTAAGTACCTTTCGACTCGTCGTATGTTTCCATATTGTTCGCCGCGCCGCGCAGGGACGGACTGTGTATTCACGGTTTATCGTGGATCCAGGCTGTGATTGGTTTAAATTTGACATTTTCTCGCAAAGCTACCGCCCGATGGCGATGGTTCAACAATTGAAATTTCGCCCTTTGCAAAGTTTTGAGCATAAAGGGGCTGAAGTCTAGTTTTGGCATAATTGAGTCAGCGAACGTTTTGAATTCTTCCGTTCATATCTCGCTGGAGCCGAAATACTTTGAGAAAATATGCAACATTCTAGAAAATCATTTCGATGTTCAAGGTGCGCAGTTCAGGTTCATTAAGACCCATTTTCAAAAAAGAAGTTGCTCCTCTTTAGACAGTCCAAATTTACAAAACTTGGAGCCCAAAATACTCGAAAAATCGTCATTTTTAGTAAGAAATATAATTCCATAATTAATTTGGTCAAAATTTGGTTTTAGAGCTGTCTAAAATGTTTGACGTTTTTGCCCCCCCCCCCCGGGTCTACTGAAAAGTTCCTAAGGCCGAACCCTGTCGAGTGATACATCAATCAAAAGGGGGTAACAAACTGTGAATTTTGACGCAAATCGGAGGTAGATTGTTTTTTTTTTTTTTTTTTTTTTTTTTTTTTTTTTTTTTTTTTTTTTTATCCCAGATATCTAATGTCGAAGGTCGATTTACAAAATTCGATTTCTCGAATGAGAAAAATGATTTCAACCTCCAGTTTGCGCCAAAATTTACAGTTTGTTATGTCCAAAAGGGCATCAAAAGATTGTAAACAGTAAAGTTCTGACGGTTCCCGTTTCGAAAATGTTTTTGCAACGTGCTTCTATTTCAAGGCACGTGGAATCCAATGGTGTTTTAAAATCGGAGAGAACTTGTTGTTTACTAGCACAAATTTGCATTTGAAAATGTGGATTCCATTTCTTTCGGGACAACCCACGAGAGTGAGTGAGATGGAGCATTTGTTTCGATCCAATTTTTTTTGTGACATCACATTAAACAGGCCTATGGTAATGGCGTGTAACTCGTGATACTCTCCAGTAGCGAAGCGTCACATCTGGCAACAGTGTACTTTCTCCATTTAAATTCATTAAAAAGATCGAACGCTGTAGTCATCGGCGATGACCAGGCATTTCGACCTTTCTAATGTGTTTAAATGAGAAAAAGGAACGTTGCCAAATCGCACGCCCCGCCATTGATGCTCTCACTTTATACTTTCCATTCGAACCCCACGAAAAAGGTTAAATTGAAAATGTTCCCTGCCCAGTGCCCAACTAATAGTTGATTATGTTTTGATGGGTTTAAATGGACAGATGCAATATCAGTTGCCAAATTGCACGTTTCGCCTCTGAGTCATTGTTAATAACAGCATCCATTCGTCACTTTGTCATTGTGGCATTCGGAATTGGACAGAGATGTATTGACGGCGCACAGTGTACGTGTACGTATATACTTTAGCATAAGCGCAACGAGAAATTCTCTAGCTCTATTTCCTCCTTTGAAACACGTACGTTAGACAAAGATAAACAAGGGGATAAAACTCCCTCTTTCCGTCTTTTTCAACTTATAAATACAAAGGGAAAATCAGAGAGATGGAAGAGATCTTGGTTGTGCTATTGTCACAGGATATACAGGGTGGCTTAAAAAAAAAGGTCCCACTTAGAAGTTAGAGTGGTTGCCAGTCAAAAAACTGAAGGAGCTTCTTTTCTTTCAACTCAAGCGTCAATATTAAAGTTCTTCAGTACCACCTCATTTGCATGTATTTTTAAAAACTTTCAAGTCAACATCTTGGCAACTTTGTGTATAGAAATCGTCCGTGAAATGGTAAAAAGCCCCTTCAATTTTCTGAGCGGCAACCGCCCCAACTTCTGAATGGGAACTTTTTTGATAGTCACCCTGTATAGAAACGAGAATCGGGCTGTCGCAAAAGTTTGCGTAGAAGAACCCGTTTTTTTTTTTTTTTTTTTTTGTTTTTGTTTTTTTTTTTATATATATAAATCGGAATGCTAGATTATCTACACTTAACCAGCCTTCAGCCTTGGGCAAATCGGGGGTGGTAATCGATTACACACGATTACCAGGTAATGTTGTTTTCATTTATTTATTTTTGACAGGAAATTAAATAAATAAATAAATAAATAAATAAAATAAATCGTAACTGCCTTTTTTTCGTAGGGTGATTTTACAGTAATCGAGGCTGATTGTTTCCGAGTGACCCATCACATTAGCATATACCTTGCAGTCCTTGCACATTAGCTGCCGAAGAATTAGATCTGATCGAATTGACCCCGAAGTTTATTTTAAATCTTTGAAGACTACATTTAATAATAATCACCATCCAAAGGTTTGACGATTACCGATTACCCTTTAATCGTGTAATCGATCACACCCCTATTTGCCCAACTCTGTGCTCTCCTTGCAGTAGGTATCATAACCAATGGGGCTATTGCACACTTTTGCCATAAGCGATTTAATAGTCGATTATGGCGTAAAAACCTCAAAAAATAACGATGGCGGCACTAAAAACTTCCGAAATCCACTCCTAAACTCAATAAACGCAGTTATTTGCGCGAGCGTAATGGTGGCCGAAGGCACTAACAATGGGAGATTTCCTATCTTAGTCACTCTTTCCATGTTGACAAGGATGATTCACAGAGTAATTAGTCATCAGAGTGATGATCCACATCCGATGAATGGTACCGCAACACCAAGTGACACCGGTGTCAAATGAAAGTAGTCTCTTATTGGTCACTTTTTGATGGAGTTTCAGAATTGTTAGATGGGAATCTCCCATTGTTAGTGCCTTCGGCCACCATTACGCTCGCGCAAATAACTGCGTTTATTGAGTTTAGGAGTGGATTTCGGAAGTTTTTAGTGCCGCCATCGTTATTTTTTGAGGTTTTTACGCCATAAACGACTATTAAATAGCTTATAGCAAAAGTGTGCAATAGCCCCATTGTAACCAAGAGTAACCCGTTCCGTTGTGTTCCATTATGGTTCATGCATAAAAAAATGTGGCTAATGGTTATTGGTTTTTTTTTTTTTTTTTTTTTTTTTTTTAACCACTGTGCGGTAATACGACGGCGGCGCTTGTGCCGGCGCGCGGTGGTGGTGGTGTGGCGTGGCGGAGGTTACAGCGTCGAGCGGGGTAGTGAAGGGTGACGTTCCCTTCCTCACCCTCTCATAAATATTTCCCTTTCTGCCTTGCCTCTCTGCCTGCCTTCTAGTCGACATCGAATTCATGTGAGAGAAGTTGGAAGTTGGGAGGAGTGCGAGAGGGCGGTCAGTGACACCGACTTTTGATTTGATCAATGGTTCTGTAGTAGTGCAGAAAATTGTTCACATTTTATTCGTTTTTCGTTTTATCCTCGCGACCGTATTTGTTTCTATTTCCACCCAATAAGTTTCGTTTTTTTTTATTGTGTGAACCAAGGATACCAGTGTAATGTTCCAATATGCCGCTTGGTGATGTCAGTTTGCTCGAATATCTCAGGCTTTGTTCTTTTGTTTGTTTTGAGGTTAGTTGATCAAAAGTGTTTCTTCCCTTCATTTTTCATGACAAAATGTGTTCCTTTTAAACCTGTTTCACGGGTTTATTCGATATTTGTACCCCTTGTCGTCGTTACGGTAATGAGGAATTCTGTCTACAAGTGACCTAACCTCTCATTTTTTTCCCCTTCTTTTTTTCCTGTCAAATATTTCGTGTTGCTGTGAGCAGTCTGTATTGATTTTTGCTGCTCATCATATGCTCTTCATTTCAATTATATCTTGTGAGAAACCTCCGATGCACATTTAATTAACACTACAATGGTGTTTTCATGTATGTAACATGAAGTGATCATCGCCAGCTTATGATTTGTGATAAAGTCTCTCCAGAGACGCAAATGGAAACTCTTGGTAAAACTGTGGTCACTATTTTTTTTTAAATGGGGTCTGGCCGTTTGAAAGTTATTTGAAACTATTTTAGAGTCAATTGGGCTGTTATTACCGATGGTAGCTTGTTTTCATGGCTAAATTCTTGCGTCAGAGGCTGTTTCTCAAGTAATCAGTGCGGAAATGGGTACCATTGACGAAGTTGATTCAGGTTTGCAGAAGCTTCTAATGCGCTCATAGCGCTTTCATGAAGTTATCTTTCATCTGCTAATCCTCGTGAAACAGTCTCCAATTTTCATGAGTTTGTTGGAACTCGTCCCTCATGTTGAGTAATGGGTGCCGGCAAGTAGTGGTTCCGCTTCTGAAATGCATCAAAAAGCAGTGGTAAGTGGTTAGCTAGCAACAAGTGTTTACTGCTGGATTACCAACCACTCATCAATGCCTTTTAATGCATTGGAACCAGGCACCGCTACATGCTGGAGCTTAGCACTCCAAATGCGTTATCTCTCTTTAAGTAACTTGCTTTCGGAACAGCAAAAACATTATGTTGTCCTATTATCATATTTTTGCTCTGTGCTTCCTCTCAAATCAATTTCTGCATGAGCCCGGGCCACCCCTGTATTTTTCTATAGTCTGTTTCATTTAAATAGAAGCTTCAGCTCGACTCTTTCCCCTACGAGTTTTACCCTCACTCTCGTACCTGTGATGACTCGAGACCTGTCCCATCGGTCGGGGATTCCGTCTGTCACAATGGACTGTCCTTTGGATAGTTGACTGTCTATTGTGACGGATGGAATCCCCGACCGATGGGACAGGTCTCAAGTCATCACAGGTGGGACAGGTCTCCAGTCATCACAGGTACGAGAGTGAGGTTAAAACTCGAAGGGGAAAGAGTCGAGCTCAAGCTTCTATTTAAATGAAAAGGACTATAGTTCATCAGGTTCCCTTACGAGTTGATTTTGTCCTTCAACAGTGCTCATATAACGTGTATTCCAAGTCAATGCAAGCAATCAGTCTTGGATCCCAAGGCATCATGGGCTGGTATTTATAGAAAGTGTTTATGAAATAGATATGTGAGGAACAAACTCATAAATCAAGTTAATTGCACGGAACAACTTGTTTATTAGGGATACTTACAGATGCATTATGTACTTACTTCCACAGAGTAGGTTGAATGGGTCTGTTGCCTACTTTTGCTACAACAACGTAGAACCTTGATTCTTACATAAAATTCTGCAAAAATATTGGGTCGCAATGAAAAACATTTTAAAACCACTGATCAACTCAGAAAACTATTTCAAACAGCCCATGCTGCTCTAGACACCATTTGCACGGGCACGTTACTACGTAGACGGAACCATCTTGTATTTGTAAATTGTAATCGACATTGCCACCAAAAAGTGATGGAATTTCCTTCTAAATACAGGAAACATTGGCTGCATTTGCTGTCTGCGGGCGGATCCTTGAAATTCATGATTTTTGGGAAGACTGGGAAAGAATGGAAAACGGTGATTAGTGGAGACGAGTCACGTGGTATAATCAAAATACGGAATTGGTCTAATTGGTTGTCAGGTACTCCAAGACTCCACTAATCACCGTTTTCTATTTTTATCCAGTCCACCCAAAAGTCGGGAATTTCAAGGATTGGCATGCTGGTCTTTTCTGGTTTATCAAAGATTACAAAATAATACAAGAATTGTATGCATCTAAATGAAACATTCAAATGCTCGTAAGTTATGTTGATGTTGTCATAAACGCATTGGTTCATTTTATGTAGTTGTATGTTGGTGTTAATAGTGTGTAGTGTAGCGTGGGTTGTTTGAAATGGAAGTGATTCTCTGAGTCAGGGAGTGAATTCTGAAAGTTTTTACTTAACGTAAGCATCATTATTTTTTTTTTAATTTTACCTCAGAATCAATGTGTCATATTGCTAATTAAAGCAAAAGTACGCAAGGGAGAAATCGCACTTTCATCAGCAAAGAGGTCTGCTCTTTTTTCTATCTGATGCCGAAAGACCGATTGGAGATTGTCTCGGATGGACAATCTAACCATTTCTCTCAATTCCGATGACTCTTAGATGAATTCCATTTTATGCCCATCGTTCTAGGGTCCTCCACAGACCAATGGGATCGATTGGATAGGCCTCTTTATTTACATCTGTGTTTACAAATGGCAAATTTCCTAACTTCTTCAGTTTCTAAATCGTTCAGTCGGGAATTGGCAGAAACGCTTTGATGGTCCAAGATTAGAAATTCCGGATCTAACAGTGTGGTTGGGGAAAGATGTGCATCATAATGTTATGAAGACCTTGGTTATCTCTGTCAATTGCGTTGCTTCAGATTTATTGCTATAAAAATAAATTACTAGAAAGAGACTGAAATCTCTAGAAGATTGTTGCTTGGTGGCTCCACAGGTCAATCTACCATTGTTGAATTGATCTCCAACGATATCTCTTTTTGTACAAGGCTCAAATGGAGCTCATTGGTTTATAACCTACAAGAAATAAATAATTTATTTTCAGTCGGTTAAAATTATTGATGGATCACCTGGAAAACACACCCATCCGTTCAATTACCAAGCTCGTTCTCTCTCCATGGGCTGATACAGGAGTTTGTCTTTCTCTCTCTCCCTCTCCAGTAATTTGAACGCATGTGTTAGAAGAGGATAGCAGAGGGGGCCATTTTGTGACTTTAGTTCCTATCTCTGTCCTTTTGGAACACACACTCACACACGTTAAAGTTGGAGGAGAGAGAGAGAGAGAAAGTCAAATTCCTATATCCAGTATCCACCTATGCCTCTTTCTCTGTTTTTGAATTTTGATGATAGAGTAAAATGAACAAACGAAGGTTGGTTTGTCTGTAATTGTAACTGTTGTGGATACTTTTTTTTTTTTTTTTACAATTCTTTGCAGTGGCGTCACGTGCAATCCGGCAACAATGTATTCTATCCATTTAAACTCAGGTAAAATATCGAATTCAGGGGGTTCACAGTGCACAAGGAAAATTTGATATATTTAATGAGTTTAAGTGGAGCAGTTGCATTGTTGTCAGATGACTTGCGACGCCACTGACTCTTTGACTAATCCCATAAGTAGATCCCAGGCCATACATCGTTTCAGAGAAGTTGGCTGATGATAGTTGTCATTTGATTGATGCTAACCCTTTCGCTCTGTTGCAACCGTAGTCCGTTCCAGGTGTTAAGTGAACAAGGATTCTTATGAAATTTCAAAGAAATTGGCATTTTCATGAAATTTCTTGAGAGAAAAGAAAAAGTGAATGACCTGCCTGCTAGTCACTGTCAAAAGTTCACCGTTATATACATCCTAAAATTGATTTGTTCAATAGACCATTTAAGTGATGCTCTCATGTTCAATTTGGTATCCAAGTTAATATTCCATATTGTTCACTCTTTTGAAGTTACCGCTAACTCGGGATTCAATTCTTTGGCATGTGGCTTTTTAGGCATATTTTTGATGGATTGCCTGGACAGAATGTCTCCGAATTTCTGAATGGGTAATGTTTTAGACATCCAGTAGCGCAACAAGAAATTCTCTGTCTCTCTCTTTTTCTATTGAAACTTGTTTGTTAGACAAGGATAGACAGGGAGATAAAACCACCTTGTTCCATCCTTTTTTTACCTGTACGCTTGAAAGAAAGATGAGAGAGAAAGATTGCATAGCTCTGTCTTGCATGATGTCTTCATACCACAATATTAAAGGTTTATCCGTAATCTTTTCTGCAGATTTAGCAAAAAAGATTCACATTTTACATTAAATTTGTTGAAAAATGTGTGTCTTTTGTGTCAAATTTGGCGTTGTTGCATGTGAGGTCATAGTTTACTCTTGACTCTTGATACCTCATCACTCATCAGCAGTGGCAGAATTGTGAAAATGTTGCATGGATACTGCGGGTTTTATAACCGAACGCTTCTTATTTTACAATTTTGTTGTAAATTTTACTAATTATTATTCTCAATGAATTTAGAATATTTTTAGTGATATTTTCATGAAAAGTTGTATCTTATATTCTTTTGGAAAAATCAAATTAACAAATGAGATACTGAAACACTGGATTGTAGAAGTGCCCTTCCTGCACCCAACAATGCCTTAATTAATGTTAGATTACCTTAAGGGTTTTGTTTTTTTTTTTACAACTGTTGAAGAATTTATGTTGACATTCCTCGTATTAGGTTGTCTATAAATCAAGTTATTGCCACTTTTCAGGTTACATTTTGTAAATTTCACATTGAATCGATTGGGGACATGAAATCGCATATTCGGTATTACTGAGGGACAGGAAAAAACCGCACAGTTTTTTTCTGTCAGAGATAGGCCAAGATTTATCGGAAAAATTGACCGCAAACCACTCAAAACCAGGACATATTTGTCAGAAAATGTAGAAACCAACCGAGAATTGCATGTTGGGTGTCTATCATCAGAATTTGATCTATCAAGGGAAAGTAGCTTTTAATGTAGTTTTATCAGGGAACTTGAATCAGTCGAATCCAAAACTTAAGAATCGAAGCAGTGAAGTAATTTCCTCTGAAATGTCCTACTTGGTGAAATTTGAGTTTCCAAATATGTTCAAAATAACAAATTTTCACAGCGAGATGATTGAATCTAGAAGCATAGTGAGTTTTTGTTTTGTTTTGTTTTTTTTTTTTTTTGTTTTTTTTTAAATGGGGCTTTTGCAAACTCTTGCCTCTAGCAATTGAATAGTTAATTCCTGAGTATAATCCAGCGAAAATAAGGAGGAGCACATCAACATATTACCAAATTCACTCGCAGACTTACTAAATGATTTCAAAGCTAGAGGCTTAATGGCGGAGCAACGTTCGCAGGTACCACGAGAGGTTCCTATTTTATTTGAGGCTTTCCTCTGAGTGTTTCTATGAAGAAATAGTGACAAATTATAGTTTGGAATCCCCCATGATACCTGCATAGCTCCGACATATTTGGCAATGTTGTACTGTGTCCATATAAACCCAAGAAAAAGATCGAACTGTTGGGTGTTCGGTGAGCACCTCCGCATTCGACCTTTTACATTGGTTTGAATGGGCACAATCCAATGTTGCCAAATTGCACGCTAAGCCACTGCTACGCGGGTGTTCAGCGGAATTCCTGTCTAAACCACTCATAAAAAAGTCTCAAATCAGATAGTAATCTCCCATGGTGCCTGCGTATTTCCGCTTCTACGCCTTTAACTTTAAAGTCATTTTTGGAGTGTGTGAGTAAAATTAACAATTTTTTTATGTGCTCATCAGAATTTTCGTTTGTTTTCCTGCAATAATTAAATCATCAATCGCTTGTAGAAGAAGTTAGCAAAAGCCATATTGGTAGACACCCTGGCATATCTGTTGTGCAATAGCATCAGCGTGTTGTTAAGCTGTGACACTGTGACAGCCGTTTACGCTGAAGTCAAATACTTTTTTTAAGTTTTCAACGAGGGAATTTTTCACAGTGGAGGGAGAGAACTGATGGATCATTGGTGGCTCGAAACAAAAGCTTTATCTCGAAACAAAATTTGTTAGATTCCCTTTCCTTCCGATGCGCTCAAATTTTCGGTGGATAATTTTGGTAGAATCGACAACGTTGTGAGCGAGTATGAGTGCAACGCTCTTCGTCCCCTCGTCCCGTCCGCGAGGCTCTACGTCCGTCCGTAACCTTGGCTCGACTTTACTCAGCTCTACCGTAATGTAATGCTCTCCGGGGTTGCCGCTTTGCCTTAAATTTCTTAAATTCTTGGCCGTTTTTTCTTCGTCTCAGGTGACCAACTGAAATTCGCTAATCGTAAGGATTTCCTCGTGAATTTCCACCTCTCTTTGTTCTCAAATAGGTCGACTCCGGGGCAGTTGCAAGGATCTGAAATGTTGTGTTTGTTAGTAAGAAAATGATCTTACTCGATGAGCTGAGAACAATGGTGCCTTTGGTTTGTTCCTAAGTGTCCCGGTCTTGGAGTTACGCAAGTGTAAAGTTGTAAAATATCGTGGGCGTAGTGACGTCACTACGCGGAATTCCCATTTGAAACAATGTATTTTGGGCCATAATCTCATCTCCGGAACAATGGGACTTAATTAGAAACTACAGGCATCTTTCTTCTCAGCTCATCAAGTACTTTAATTTTCTTTATAAAAGACACAACAATTCAGACCCTTGCAACTGCCCCATTGTGAAGGCGGTGACCAATTGGCGGGGGGGGGGGGGGGCGTTTTCGTGAAGTTAACCATCAGAGGGGCTATATGTCATGTTATAAGTCCTATTCTAAAGTGTTGCAGAATGGACGATTTTCACGTTTGCCCTCTCCCCCCCCCTCCGCGGTTTTAAAACCTATTTTAACTCTCAATTTTTTTTTTTTTTTTTTTTTTTTTTTTTTAGGTTAAAAAAAATGCGGCAAACAAACCGAACCCTTGCGAAAATGTCCAAAAAAGGGATTAATTTCCATTATGGCTGCCTCCTTGGTGTTCCAAAATCACGACCCACAAATCCTCTCTATTGGCATAGCTCGTTGGAATTTTCGGACTCCTTATCGGCAACCCTGAGCTCTGGTGGGCTCAGCAGTAAGCTCTCTTCTTCTCCGTAGCGCAAGTCACAAGTCACTTTTTTCCCGCTGTTGTCATACCTGACCAAACTTTTTTTTTAAATTTTCACGTGGCCTTTTACGCTCGTTATCAGCAATAATTGTTTTGCCAGGCAGCCCAGTCGAATACCAAGAGGTTGGTGTTTGTGACTTTCTTGAGTTCTTGCAAAGTGAGCTGCTCACAATGAGCCCTGTCGCCTTTTCGCTAACTTTATATCGATCTATTTTCATCCGAAATCAGAATTGGTTTTGAACGTTCTGTGGTCGGAACGTATATCAACATCTATTCAGCTGTGAAATTTGGCAACGTTGCATTTTGCTCATTTAAACCGGTTCCATACACTTTTTTTCCCCTAACGTATACACTTCTACAGCACCTGTTCAGCATTGAAATTTGGCTGCGCAACGTTTCGCTTTTTGAAACTGATGGAAAAGGTCAAATTCCATGTTGTTCATCGCACTTGCAACGTTCAGTTCGATTTTTTTCCATGGATTAATCAGTGGCTTAGCGTGCAATTTGGCAACGTTGAACGGTATCCATTTAAACCTATGTAAAAGGTCGAATGCGAAAGTGTTCACCGTACTCCCAATAGCTCGATCTTTCTCATGGGTTAAAATGTTGGAACTGCAACGTTGCCAAATTGCACGCTACGCCACCGATGGATTTGAGAATGAACTAAATGAAACGTTGCGAAATTGCACACAAAGGTACTTACGTCACTACATTCTGCGACTTAAGATGAAGTGGTGTAAAAACAGCTCGATCTTGCAAACGCGCACTTGATGCGTGAAAAGAAAGGCTGAATGTTGGAATGGTGGTTTAGAGGACAATCTATACACAAAGTATATCAATTATCGTTGCCCATGGAAAGAAAAATTATTTTGAAAGCTCCTACAGACAACTTGGAAACCCACTTCAATCGATCGCGTGAATACTTGGAAGTTGGGAAGCAAACATTTTATCACTCACAATCAGCATCCCTGCAGCGGCATATCGATTAATATACAGTCAGTGGAATAACTGAGGGGGTTGGAATCACCTACATTGTAAGTACAGCCTACTGCAGGGCCGTGTAGCTACACCTCTGAGAGCCCCGGGGCAAGATGCATTTCGGGGGCCCCTCTAAAATTGCAGGGAAGGTGACTGTGGATGTGGGGTTGGGGTCACCCGGACCCTCTTCTCTTCCAAGGCAACGCCAATGTAATTTTAAGTGGGAAAACAGATTTACGAGCAGACCTGTCTTTTTGGTGGCCTTTTAATCACTAACAAGGCGCAGGGCTCTTAAAATGCCTCCTCTGCTCTTCCGGGACACCGCCAATGTTCGTTTAAATGGGAAATCAGACTTACGAGCAGACCTGTCTTTTTGGTTTTTTGACAAGGCGCAGGGCTCTTAAAATGCCTCCTCTGCTCTTCCGGGACACCGCCAATGTTCGTTTAAATGGGAAAACAGACTTACGAGCAGACCTGTCTTTTTGGTGGCCTTTTAATCACTAACAAGGCGCAGGGCTCTCAAAACGTCCCCTCTGCTCTTCCTCGTCACCGTCAATGTTATTTCAAACGGGAAAACAGATTTACGAGCAAACCTGCCTTTTTGGTGAGCTTTAATTCGGAGACAAGGCGCAGGGCTCTTAAAACGTCCCCTCTGCTCTTCCGGGGCACCGCCAATGTAGTTTTAAATGGGAAAACAGACTTCCGAGCAGACCTGTCTTTTTAATGAGCTTGTAATCGGAGACTTGGCGCAAGGCTCTTAAAACGTCCCCTCTGCTCTTCGGGGCACCGCCAATGTAGTTTTAAATGGGAAAACAGACTTACGAGCAAACCTGTCTTTTTTGTGGCCTTCTAATCACTAAGAAGGCGCAGGGCTCTTAAAACACCTCCTCTGCTCTTCCGGGACACCGCCAATGTTAGTTTAAATGGGAAAACAGACTTACGAGCAGACCTGTCTTTTTGGTGGCCTTTTAATCACTACCAAGGCTCAGGGCTCTCAAAACGTCCCCTCTGCTCTTCCTGGTCACCGTCAATGTTATTTCAAACGGGAAAACAGATTTACGAGCAAACCTGCCTTTTTGGTGAGCTTTAATTCGGAGACAAGGCGCAGGGCTCTTAAAACGTCCCCTCTGCTCTTCCGGGGCACCGCCAATGTAGTTTTAAATGGGAAAACAGACTTATGAGCAGACCTGTCTTTTTTTGTGGGCTTTTAATCACTGACAAGGCGCAGGGCTCTCAAAACGTCCCCTCTGCTCTTCCTGGCCACCGTCAATGTTATTTCAAATGGGAAAACAGATTTACGAGCATTCCTGTCCTTTTGGTGAGCTTTTAATCGCTGACAAGGCGCATGGCTCTTAAAACGTTCCCTCCGCTCTTCCTGGTCACCGTCAATGTTATTTCAAATGGGAAAACAGATTTACGAGCAAACCTGTTTTTTTTGTGGGCTTTTAATCACTGACAAGGCGCAGGGCTCTCAAAACGTCCCCCCTGCTCTTCCTGGTCACCGTCAATGTTATTTCAAATGGGAAAACAGATTTACGAGCATTCCTGTCCTATTGGTGAGCTTTTAATCGCTGACAAGGCGCATGGCTCTTAAAACGTTCCCTCCGCTCTTCCTGGTCACCGTCAATGTTATTTCAAACGGGAAAACAGATTTACGAGCAAACCTGTCTTTTTTGGTGAGCTTTTAATCGGAGACTTGGCGCAGGGCTCTTAAAACGTCCCCTCTGCTCTTCCGGGGCACCGTCAATGTCATTTCAAATGGGAAAGCAGACTTACGAGCAAACCTGTCTTTTTGGTGGGCTTTTAATAGCTGATAACACGCAGGGCTCTCAAAACGTCCCCTCTGCTCTTCCGGGGCACCGTCAATGTTATTTCAAATGGGGAAACAGATTTACGAGCATTCCTTTCTTTTTGGTGAGCTTTTAATCGCAGACAAGGCGCATGGCTCTTAATACGTCCCCTCTGCTCTTTCGTGGCACCTCCAATGTTCGTTTAAATGGGAAAACAGATTTACGAGCAAACCTGTCTTTTTGGTGAGCTTTTAATCGGAGACTTGGCGCAGGGCTCTTAAACCGTCCCCTCTGCTCTTCCGGGGCACCGCCAATGTAGTTTTAAATGGGAAAACAGACTTACGAGCAGACCTGTCTTTTTGGTGAGATTTTAATCGCAGACAAGGCGTAGGGCTCTTTAAACGTCCCCTCTGCTCTTCCTGGGCACCGTCAATGTCATTTCAAATGGGAAAACAGACTAACGGTGAGACCTATCTTTTTTGGGGGCTTTCAATCGCTGACAAGGCGCAGCTCTCTCAAAACGTTCCCTTTGTTCTTTCGGGCAGCGGCGCGGCGCGGGAAATAAACTTTTAGCCAAGTTTGATTTAGAAAGAGTTTTCTCAGATTGAAGTTCCCTAAAAATTCCTTCATAGGCTAACATGATGGGGGCTGGGCCCCTATGCCCTATACATGCCAATGCCAGTGACGTAGATATAAGGCCTCTGTAGATCCCCTGCAGACGCAGGGCGAATTTGGCGCTCCTCGCTGGTCGGTAGGACGGCAACTTTCAATTATGAAGGACCGTTCGCTGCATCCGACGGTGGGAGGGAGGGGGTGGTTAGAGGAGGGCGGTGAAGGAAAAGGTTGGAAGTCTTGTTAATGGAGCGAATGAGGTAAATTTTGCAGTGAACGAAAGTTCGTCTTTTTCTTCTTCCTCGCCTTCTTTTTCCTCTGTTGCTAGTGGGCAATGGCCGAGATAGATGGGGGGGGGGGGTGGAATTCCGCCCTCTATTGGCCGTCCTTACCTACTATGTTAAATTTCATCAGCCAGATCTTATACAGTCAAAGTTTCAACTTTTAACTCCCGCATGTTTTTCCCGTGGAAGAAATGTATCCCTCCCCTGCATCTGCCAAGAAAGGAATTGAAATGCCAACAGATCTACAAAAAAAATGAATTTTTGGCGCACTGCCTGCCCGCCGCGAAACTTGCGGAGAATAATGAAATAAAATTGTCCAACACGATCTCTTCGCACAATTGGCTTCGTTGCATTTAGTCCGCATTTGAAGTCATGAAAAAAGTCGAATCATGGAAAATGCACTGTGCACTCCATCGAATCGATATTTTACATGGGTTTAAATGGACGAAAAGTAACGTTGTCAGATTGTCCGCGCCGCCACTGGTCGTGACCGCGCGGAAGCCTTCTCATTTTTAGTTATGGATAAGAGGTGTGCTCTTCAGCTAAAAACCTCCATTTTTTCGCAATGCGAAATTCTCGGGAAGAACACACCCATTGTTTCATGGGCCCTTCTTCCGGAGACGGTTTCAATGGGTCTGTTGCAAACTTTTGCTACAACAATTAGAAGAGATTAATCTAATGTAAAATCGCCTGAAAAGTCCATTGGTGGCATCAGAAAGTCATAAAATGCAATAATAATCTCACAAGAGGCGTTTTATGAAATCCAAGATGGCGGATGAATATTGATCAATTTGTATGCATGCACTACGAACATCTAAGGTTAGCCAACCTCACAATATCGATCACAACCAATCACAACGTAAACAAACACATAACCTCTACCTCCAGTGAAGTTGTCTAAGTTGGCCATCCTTGGATGTTCACGGTGCGTGCATACAGATTGCTCGATATTTCTCCGCCATATTGGATTTCATTAAACGCCTCTTGTGAGTTTATTATTGCATTTTATGACTTTCTGATGCCACCAATGGACTTTTCAGGCGATTTTACTGCAGATTATACACTCTTAATTGTTGTAGCAAAAGTTTGCAACAGACCCATTCCAATTTTGCAAGGAGGTTAGACATTCTTAAATCAATAATTTTCTCAAAATTGCTGCCGAAAGATCTAAACCGAGGTCGAATTTGTTGCTACTTCGAGTCAAAGGCAGATCCAGCTATCTGGCAACTGTGTATTATTCCCATTTGAATGCATGAGAAACAATCGATTAGTAAAAGGGTCATGGCTCCCTCAAGAATCGGTTGTTTCTCATTTGTTTAAACGGGATGAATTCATGATTGCCAAATGGCTGGATCTGCCTGTGCTTGCTTCGAGTGATGTGTAATTTTTTTGTGGAGTCCCCGTATGGAAACGTCTGCGTGCGTCTGTTCGGAACTAATCGATTCATCGAATACACCTCCGCCTGTGACGTCAGCTCGAGAACAGTCATCAATAGACGTGCGCCAATGCAATGGTTCGCCTTGGGAGCGCTCCCTTTCCTCTCGGTTTTCGCGTGCTCAGTGCTGTTACTATTGTGACTCCAAAATATTGTCTGTGGTCGTGGCCGCCTTGGTTGCCATTCTAGTAATGCTGCTGCAGTGGCTTCTTGAATCATGGTGACAGAGCTGCCGATTTGCGTAGATTTATTGACATTTTGAAATTCACCGAAGATTCCACCGGTTGAGAAAAGATTACATAGTTTAGTTCAGTGTGTGACTGTAACGCACGAAAATACTAGCGTCTTTTATCTTTTTTCGACCGGTATTATTTAATTAATTAACGGCGTTTCCACCGATTGAAAAAATATTACAGATTAGAGTATTTTCGTGCATTACAGTCATATACTGAATTGAACTGTGTAATCTTTTCTCAACCGTTGGAATAATCGGTGAATTAAAAAATGTCATTAAATCTACGCATATCGGCAGCTCTGCATGGTGAACTTCCAGAGACGACAACATTGTCCCCCCTCCCATCCATGCGTTCTCCCTTTCTGCCGCCAGTACACCCCCCCCCCC
Source organism: Trialeurodes vaporariorum (assembly GCA_011764245.1). NCBI lineage: Eukaryota > Metazoa > Arthropoda > Insecta > Hemiptera > Aleyrodidae > Trialeurodes > Trialeurodes vaporariorum. Next base: position 7,804,785 of record VMOF01000024.1, on the reverse strand, counting down.
CCCCCCCATTCTATAACCATTGTTTGTGTCATCACGGCTCATTTGTTTAATTACTACTTACGCGCTTTTTTTTTTTTTAATTATCGTTCATTTTTACTATCCGACAGCGAGCGAGCGACTGTGCATTGCAGTGCGCTCTGCGTTTCCGGCGCACTATGGTCTTTGATCGTAAAAAAAAAAAAAAAAAAAAAAAAAAATGTTTAATGATCAGTGGAAAAAAAAAGTTATCAAAAGTCATCCTTAAAGTCATCCTTTTCTACCTTTTTAGCGTGATTGAAAACTTTCCAGTGATAATCTGATTCTAGGTTTAAAATACTTGTTTAAAGTGTTCGATGAAAGTGCGGGCTCTCATTGCAGTGCGCTCTGCGTTTCCGGCGCACTGTGGTCTTTGATCGTAAAAAAAAAAAAAAAAAAAAAAAAAAAAAATTGTTTAATGATCAGTGGAAAAAAAAGTTATCAAAAGTCATCCTTAAAGTCATCCTTTTCTACCTTTTTAGCGTGATTGAAAACTTTCCAGTGATAATTTGATTCTAGGTTTAAAATACTTGTTTAAAGTGTTCGATGAAAGTGCGGTCTCTCTGGTCTTGAAAGTGTTGTATATCAGTGGCGTAGCGTGGGTCAAAAAAGTGGGGGGGGCTTGAAAGTGAGAAACCCCCCCCCCCCCCCCCCCCGCCGCTTTTCAAAACTCCAAGCCCCGTGCGAGCCCGGGGCTTCGGAAAAAAGTTGGGGCGGGCTTGAGCCCCTAAAGCCCCATACACGCTTCGCCACTGTTGTAAATGATGAATTGATGAGAAATTCACTTCCTGACTTTTGGTCTCTTATATTGGCGTTTTTAGACCATAGTGCGACGCGCAGTGAACCGAAACGTAGAATATTCTGAACTTCTTTGGCGATCCTGTAAAATCAGTTGACGACTGACAGATATCTCTACGTCTATGGAATAGGCATCTATTAAGACTGGGTTGTGCCCAACGAGCTATACATTTATCTTAGAATGGCGGTTTAATAGGTAACCTGCGTAACCACCATGGGCCTTTTGAGGTTAGGTTTAAGCGAGTAATTTGTTCATTCGATTCCGTGTATTTTGATGGGGCGCCACCGCACAATGGACCAGAACATGCTTTGACCCAATATGTCTTTCTCTCTCTTTGCCCATTTGAACGCATGTGTTAGAAAAGGATGGATACGCGGGGGGGGGGGGGGCTGTCAATCGGTGGAATCGTCGTGTCTGTGGATTACAAACTTTCCGCTTCAGATCCACAAAACGGCAGCCCTTTGCACTGGCGCAACCAGGATATCCTCCATCTCTCTCATTTCCCATTTGAATGTATGAGTAGGAAAAGGACAGAAGGAGGGGGTTTTATCCCCTTGTCCATCCTTGTCTAACATACGTTTTTTAATGGAGAAAAGAGAGAGATGAAGAAACTCTCGGTGCGCTACTGGCCCTTTGTATCGCTAGTTACCATTGGATCGTCAGTAGAGATGAATGCGTAGCTCGATAGCTTAGTTCGTTGCTGCCGAAGCCAAAACCCGAGACTTTTATTCTGGTTCGTAAATTTGGTTACACGACTTTTCGTCCTGTTTTTTTTTTCTTGTCCTCTTTTTTTTTCGTCCACGACATAGTCCTTGATAATTTGTCCTTTCAATTTTTGTCCCGTAGCACAATTGGTCCACTCATTATTATTGTCCTCGACTGTTTACGTCCATGAGTTTTTCGTCCAATTAGTTTTAGGTCCAGAGTATGTCTTTTGTCCTGTAATTTTAGTCCAATGTTTTTTGTCCTAAAAAAAAAAAAGTTTGGTTCGTCCAATACATATTTATGTTCGTTTTAATTTGCGAGTCTTTATTTCAATACCAGAGAACGTATTCAATTGGATTTTACCACTTTGTTCAATGCAGTAAAGTATTTCTCAGCCACTATTTTTAAAAGAATTAATCCTACTCAAAATTTTATAGTATTAGGTTCTAGATTACCAGAAAAAAACAGTCAGACCTAAAATCTTAATTTCTCGAGGTCATTGTAATGAATTTTACACGTAGGTATCAAATGTTTCTTTTGAAACACCCTGCATATGTTTTAATGGAGGGATGAGAGATATGGCAAATTTTCTTTGCGTGACGGCGCAGGTGAAGAATTCATCATAACAGTAACACACCTAGTTGTAATAAAATATTAATCTATTTTTGGTGAAATTCTATTTCTTCATTTTATTTCGCCAGCAAACTAACGGAAAGGAGCATTGGACGAAACAAACTTTTTTTTAAGGACAAAAAAAAATGGATTACAGAAGACATACTTTGGACATAAAAATAATTGGACTAAAAACTCGTGGACGTTGCATTTGAGGGCGAAAATAATAAAAGGACTAATGGGGCTATTGCACACTTTTGCTATAAGCGATTTAACAGTCCATTATGGCGTAAAAACCTCAAAAAATAACGATGGCGGCACTAAAAACTTCCAAAATCCACTCCTAAACGCAATAAACGCAGTTATTTGAGCGAGCGTAATGGTGGCCGAAGGCAGTAACAATGGGAGACGCCCATCTAACAATTCTGAAACTCCATCAAGAAGTGACCAACAAGAGACTACTTTCATTTGACACCGGTGTCACTAGGTGTTGCGGCACCATTCATCGGATGTGGATAATCACTCTGATGACTAATTACTCTGTGAATCATCCTTTTCAACTTAGAAAGAGTGGCGAAATTAAGATAGGAATCTCCCATTGTCAGTGCCTTTGGCCACCATTACACTCGCGCAAATAACTGCGTTTATTGAGTTTAGGAGTGGATTTTGGAAGTTTTTAGTGCCGCCATCGTTATTTTTTGAGGTTTTTACGCCACTATCGACTATTTAATCGCTTATAGCAAAAGTGTGCAACAGCCCCATTGTTCTACAGGACGAAATTTGATTGGACGAATTATCAAGGACCAATTTTCCGAGGACGAAAAAAAAGGACGAAACTTCTGTCAACCGTCTGTGTTTTGATCCAATGAGCGCCGACCCGCACCTCGCCGCGCCGCGCTCTGCCCCCGTTGGATATTTCACGTGACACGCGCCGCATTTTGTGAGTAGTGTCAGTTTGCGAGTGATGCGACTTCGTCGAATGCAACTGCCTCCGCCTCGCGAGCGCGACGCGAACCATGCACCAATTACTGAAAAAGAATCTATACCAGGCTTAGTTGCCACACACATAGGGGCATTCCACGGTCCCGGGTGTCACAAGGGCACAACTTTAAAACAAATTTAGTACAGTTCAAAAACGGAATAAACTACAGCAAACCCTATCGTACAAATATTTGTAGAAAATATTTGTATTGAATTGATAGTGACCCAAAAGCGAGGTAAGGTAAGCGCCCTAGGCTAAATGTTTACCTGCGCCCCTGGACGGTCCGTGGCGTGGGTTCGAAAGAGAGGGGCTTGAAAAAATGATAATACCTTTTTTGTTTCGTTTTTTGCTTCTCTACCATTTTTGAGGCCTTTCCCATGTAATGGCGCCCCCCCCCCCGTTCAATAACGATGGTCCCTGAAAATTTTGCCCCCCTAAAAATATTACGCTCTAGGCTACAGGCCGTATGGTTAATCCAGCCTTGCAGACTGTTTGTAGGAATCAATCTGAAATTGTATGTATATTTTACTAGGCTGTTGCTGTAAAATGGTTCTAAATTTCAGTTTTTCAACAAAAACCGAAAGTATTACAAAATTGAAAGTCTCATAAAGGGGTGTTGCGAATGTGACTTTCATTAAAATTATGGCTGCACTCTTCTTGTACGGAAAGCTTCCTTGTAAGCTTACGGAGAGGGTGCTCTTCTGTGGACCCCCAAGTTGCCTCTTAAGCAAAGTTATACATTTTTGAAACCTTGATGGAATGAAACACTACCCATGTGCTTTTTTTTTTTTTTTTTTTTTTTTTTTTTTTTTTTTTTTTTTAAAAAAATCATGTAAGAACTAGAGAAAGAAGTACTTAATGACAGCAAAACATAGGACTTTAAAAACCTTGGATATGTAACTATATTTGACGTAGTTGAATGTAGTCGCTTGTAGCGATTTCCTTATTCTACTGTCTGGTTGAATGAGCAATTAATTTTATTTTGAATCAATAATGATTAAAATTACTAACCAAGTGGCCATGCAAACATCATTAATTTCTGTACGTAGTCAATGTACCAAGCTAATGTTTTTATTTCAATAATCTTTTGCCCTCTTATCAAAAGTTCATTTAGTTTGATCAATTTATAATATTAACTCATTAAATGCGTGTCCATATGGCCCATTAATTGATCACGAGTCTTTAGCAATTATCTGTTGTTTTGTTTCAGCCGAGAAATCCCCACGTGTTACCTTAAGGCTATGTCAATTGAAACGCGATGAGAAGAAAGAGCGTAGCAAAACACCGAACCAAGTAATTGATTCTTCTTCAGAAAGTGCCAAGTAAGTATCAACGGTAATGCTAACTTTGAGGGTTTTTACCCCCCCCCCCCCCACACAGTTCAGGTACCAACATTTATTCATGGTACATTTTAGAAATAGAAATGTCCAATTTTCCTTGGGGCAGACCTCTTGGGCCCCACCCCCTCTATTTCAGATAATACCCTTGATCTGTGAGGTCACCATTGTTGATAAAAAGGAAATTCCGAGATTAGTTAGAGCAATGTTTTCCCCATTTATTAGAGTACGGCTTTCAGATAAAGAACTAAGGAACCCCCTCCCCCCTCCCCTCCTTTCCTCCAGAGTTGGGATAGTAAGAGTGTAATCGATTTCACCATTTCCCCATTTGCCAAACTCTGCCCCCTCCCCTCACTCCCTCCTGTCCATCTAAATAATTCTCTTTATCCATACTGGGTATGGTAGTTGTAAAAAATTAACTCATCAGCGAAGTTTAAGCAATATATTTGAGAAAAGAAAATTCACTATGATGTAAGGGCCGTAAACCCATCTGACGTCGCAAAGATTGTGCAGCTTTTTAATCGTTACAAGAGTAGGGGAAATAGCACTCCGCTTGAGGCCCCCCCCCCCAAATTGTCTTATCTAAGATGAATATTTGCAAAAATTTCCGTTCTTTTTGGAGCTCTTGATTATTTTTAATGAAAGGAAAATTTGCACAATCTTTGCAACATCTGATGGCACCTACAACATTATGAATTTTCACGGCTCAGAGTCAGTCGCCTCAGAGATTGGACTATTCATTTGCTTATACAGTGGCACCTGTTTATAACGGAACCTCACGCGGCGGATACATTTTTCCGTTAATATCAGGTTTCCGCTATCGGCAGGTTTACCGGATGAAGAAAAATAACTTGAAAAATTGAAAATTGAAAGGCCAACTGCCTCCTACCCTTATGCACCTTCGACACTTTGGAACTTAATTAAATCTTTAAAACTTATTGAATCATTAAAACTTTGAAACTTTACAAATTATAATGTTTAAAAATTTGAACTGTTTAAGATTTGAAAAAAAGTCTAGTTTTAACTGTTGAGAGACAGAAGTTGCCCGTTTTTCTAACAATATTGTCTCTTTTCTCACAATTTTTCCGTTAAATACGCCTTTAAAACCTTCTGTTTCCGCGCTGGACAGGTTCTGCTATGAGCAGGCTGATTTACATTGATTTACCATAGCAATTCCATGGGACCGGCAAAATTTTCCGATAACATCGGGTTTCCAATAGTACGAGGTTCCATTATAAGCAGGTGCCACTGTAGCACAAGTTTGCAAGAGCCCCATTGAGGAAACACTTTCATCACTTGTGACATAGAAATTATTTATGAAGCTCATTGGTACCCTTGCACGTTTCAGATCAACCATGGAATCTACAGATTGTAGCGGGAGCAAAGAAGAAGTGGAGAAAGACGGGAAGACCAACGGAATGAGCGATGAAAAAACCAATTCAAATGAGACTGAAACTGGAGCAGGGACAACGAGCACGGAGCCATCGCAGCCTCAACAATCGGAGGCTGAGCAAGACAATAAAAGACCGCATCCTGGATCAATGGAGGATGACGAAGAAGGAAAGAAAAAGAAAGCTCGCAAGGACGAGCTCCCGTCGACTCCGCGCAGTAAAAGCGGGAGCACGAGTGGAGGAAGCCCCAAATCTGTTACCGGTGCTGAAAGTGATGGAGAGGGACCGAAAGTCCCACCGTTAAAAATAGTTATTCCACCGCGGGAACAAGAGGGTGATTTGGGAACAGGGAGGAATGGCAACTCTGGGCTTCCTTACATTGTCGCCTCAAATGATGATCCCGCGCCATCTAGTCCTCCGGAAGCTTCAGCTGAAGAATCTACTCTCAGTGAAGAACAGCAGAAATCGCAAAGGGTACTCCGTAGTTCTCACAGGTAATTTCAGGTTTTTGTCAGTAATCAGAGGTTTTTTCCCCCCTTACAGTTTTCAGAGCGTTTAGATGGAGGGGGGGGGGAAGAAGGGGCGTTGAGACAAGAGAGAGAAAAGATTGTAGAGAGACTCACAGATCGCCCAAAAAAATTCCAAGAGCATACCAGTCCTAGTCAGAGCTGCCGATTTGCGTAGATTTACTGACATTTTTAAATTCACCGATGATTCCACCGGTTGAGAAAAGATTACAAAGTTCAATTCAGTGGATGACTGTAATGCACGGAAATACTCTGATCTGTAATATTTTCTCAATCGGTGGAAACGCCGTTAGTTAATTAAAATATACCGGCTGAGAAAAGAATAAAAACGATAATATTTTCGTGCATTACAGCCATACACTGAACTCAACTCTGTAATCTTTTCTCAACCGGTGGAATCTTCGGTGACTTTCAAAATGCCATTAAATCTACGCAAATCGGCAGCTCTGGTCCTAGTGTGCTCTTGAAATATCTCCTTTCCTCAGGGTGTCAAGCTTGGTGCGGTATCCCTCTTGTCCTCTTTCCTCACAGTGAGGTACCTTGGTAGGTATCTCCCTTCTTTCCTATTTCTTTTTTGTATTCTCAGTCTAGTCGTTCACTTTGTAATAGAAGCATAACGAACGCAAGGTTTGGGCGGCTGGACTTTACTACTACTAAAAATAGTTATACTGTTTACAGGAAGACAAAAGAGATAGACTTTAAGAGCAAACCAGTCTCTTAATGCAGAGTTGGGCTCACGGGGAAGTTTTCGAGTCCCAGTATTGAGGATTTGTAAATTTTTTTAACTATATTTTAACAGTAATCAGAGTGGATTTTCAATGAATCTATGGTCATGACTATCAATTTTATAATTATAGAATTAAAATCATTCTTGATTTGTAAAATATTCCCTCTAATCATTGTTAAAATACAATTGAAAAAATTTACAAATTCAGAATAATGGGACTCATGGGCCTCTCGAATACCATGGGCGCCCGAAGGGGGGGGGGGGGCAAGAGGGGGCACTTGCCCCCCTGGAATTCAAAAAAGTCAAAATTTCACTATGAAAAATGAAAGGAAAAATGAAAATAAAAATGAAAATGAAATTAAAATGACAGTTAATCAAAGGAGTAATAGTTGAGAAACTTCATTACTAGTTTATATTGTAATTTTAACTAATTTTTTGCAAGGAATAATAAATTATATATTTTTTTTTTTACTATCGTTATCATCTGTCGTCCCTTTATCCATTATATCAAACACGTCAAAATTGTTATTATTATTTGATACACCTAAAATGGGTTAATAATTGTACACTATTTGAGTGAAAAAAAAGTTTTCCCTTTTTACACCGGGGGGGGGGTCTCCCCCCTAGACCTTCCGTTGTAGTTCAAAAATTTTGCCCCCCCTTGGAAATTTTTCTGCGGGCGCCCATGTCGAATACTACCTTGTTTGCCCAACTCTATCTTAGATGCTCTTAAGATTCTTCTATTCCTCTGGGTTTCTTGCTTTATGCGGTTTCCCTTCTGTTTTCTTGCCTTCTTATAAGGCACTAGTAAACTCAAAAGTTTTGACTGTCAGGGATGCACGTGGAGCGCAATAGGTTGCTGACAACGCGAGGATTTGCCTCAATTTGCCATCTCTCGAATGCTTGACTGCCAAAACATTTGAATTTGATATTGCCTTGGTAGCTCCCAAGTATCATTTAGACAGAGGTGTGCATCCTATATTGTAGCATTGGGCCAAATGAGGCAAACATTGTGGACGAAACATTAGCCTAGTGAACCTGGGTTTGGCCAAACCAGGGTTTAGATGCCCGCATAAACACTTCGGTTTTCGCTGAACTCAGGTTCGACTTGACTCCGATTCCAACCCTAGTCAAGCCGGCAAACTCAAATTGAGATTTCGCGCGTAAACACCTCGGAGTTTCGAACTCGATTTGATGTCACCAAAACTCTGTCCGAAGAGCATGTGGGAGAAAGGGGGGCATCACCTCCGGAAGGAGTGTGAGCCAAAGGAGTGGCAGCCATTGCCAGTTTGCGGTAAGCCGCTTACAGGGTACGACACACGCTCAATTGTCGAGTAAATTCATTCTTGAGCGCCAAGATTTGCTGAAACTTTAAGCTCAATTTTCTCGAAAACGGGTGATAAAAATTTTTTGGGCCCGTAAGACTTTTTGATCAGGATGAGGAGACGAAAAAAATGATGCCACATTTATTAAGTTTGACCTAAGGCCATTTCCCATAAGGATTGTGCCACTTCTTTTGGACTATCAGGATACAAAGGGTTATCAGAGAAATAACTAGGTAGTCTTCCTGCTGATCCCTTTTGGTGCGTTTTTTTATTCTTTGGAGCAACCAGTGCAATAACCCGGAGCTTTTGGAGCTGCTCCGAAGCTGTCACGTGCAGAAGCTCCGGAGTTCCAGCTTCAGTGCATCGGTCTTCAACTCCGATACACTGGAGCTTGCACCGGAGCTACACCAGGTGCATTGCACCGCTAATAAAACAACACTCCGGTGCATTGCACCACTAATAAAACAACACTCCGGTGCGATCCGGTGCTGGGGCACCAGAATAAAAAAACATTACGGTGCAGTGGAGCTGCACTGGTGCGCACACGGGAGAAGTGCACCGGAGAATAAAAAAACGCATCACTTCTTTTGCTGTTCACTAATATCGAATTTGAATCCGTCTCTAGTAGTCGCTCGAATGGCGGTAGCAGCGGATCCTCACCTGTTGCTGCGGATACGGCGTCACCACAGCCCACAGAACCAGAACCGCCTCCAGAACCAGCAGAGCCAACCCAAGCGCCACCTGTCGAACTGCACCCACGCAAAAGGAAACTCAAATCGAGTCGCGAAGCAAACGAATCTAGTGAGCCATCTATCTCTTCGAGCCCTGTCCATTCTCACGACCAGACCATCAACAACTGCTACCAGCTCTTTCTAAATATTCGAAAACAGGTAATTGCAATCAAAAGTAAATTTTGTCTAGTTTCCTTCAAATGGGGCTGTTGCACACTTTTGCTGTAAGCGATTTGACCAGTCGATTCTGGTGTAAAAACCTCCAAAAATAAAGACGGCAGCACTACAAGCACTACTGTTAGCAAAGGATAGAAGAGGGGGCGAAAATCACGTTACTGCCCCTAATCTGTCCTTTTCTATCATACGCGTTCAAATGGGAGAAGAGAGAGAAGGATAGATTCCTTGATCCACCAGTGTTGTTTCCTTTGGGAGTTTCCATTCTAATTGTAGTATACAAAGGACGGTCGGCTCTCTGATTAATGTAAAATTGGGCGCAAGTTGTGTCTCCACCAATCAATTGTGAGAATACCCAACTTAAAAATGGCTGCGAGGACTGTCTGTCCCGTAAGCTATTTAGACTATGTTCTTTTTACATTCATACATTTGTTTAACCTGTTGGTTTGTTTATCCTTTGTTATCAATTATGTTCTCTATTTATTGATGATTAATAAATATTTAAAAAAAATACAATATCTTGCCTTTGTTTCAGATTGATCGTCGTAGGAAACGGTTGTTCCCCGTTCAGCCGAAACCCCCTCAAGGCTTCAAAGATTACCTAATGAATCGGTGTACATACGTCCTCGCAGGAAATACGACCATCACTCCGAATCAGCCCCCATCTAGTCTTCCAGCTCCTATTAAAGATTTTTTCATCGAACAAGAAAAAGAAAGGTATAGGCTTAGAATGCAACATATTATAGAGAAAGAGAAGTTAGTGCTTAGCGTGGAACAGGAGATTTTGCGAGTCCATGGTCGTGCGGCAAGAGCGCTCGCCAATCAATCGCTACCTTTTTCAGCGTGTACGATTTTGAAAGACGAAGAGGTCTACAATTTCATTACACCCGAACAAGAGGAGAAGGACCGAAATGCTCGATCAAGGTACAACGGAAGGTTGTTTCTATCTTGGTTGCAAGATGTCGATGACAAGTGGGAAAAAATTAAGGTACGTCTTCTTTCTAGTCCTCGTTTTTGGAGTGTTTTTGATTTCTGCCGTGCTAAGGCAGAACGCTGTAAACGCAAAAAATAAAAAAATCGAGTTAGACACACATTCGCTATTTTCAGCATGAACTTTTACATTCTGAAATCGAAATTCACTTATCTCTATTAGTTTCTGATATATAGAAGGGGTGCCTGGCCTAAGTACGCCAAAATCAGTACCTTTATGCAGGAGAAACGCTGTAACCTCCAGGTACACAATGAACTCCAGCCGAGCCAAGTGTAGATGCGGTGGTTCTACCTGTGTATTGGGCTCTTCCTCAGCGACCCTTCACGTAAGAATGCACGCCTTGCCAGCCAGGGAAAATGCCGTTTGTCCATCTTGTGCGGACCTGCCTTCGATCTTTTGTTATTTGGTGCAAAAATCTTTGATGTGGCACCCTTTTTCAATGATCAAAAATACATATAATTGATCCATTCACCAAAACGTACCAAAATCGAAACCGGTTGGGAGGGTTATGCATTTAACTTTAAATGCGTTTTATTCAATTTCATGTGCAGTGGAGATATGGGTTCTTCCTTAGCACGGTAGATTTCACCTGAGCAATTCTTCGGAACTGTTCCGTGCAAGACAAATACTCCGATTCTGCACCGGTGGTGCTTTTGAAAATAGTTCAGTGCCAAGACAATAGACTGTTTTAGTAGAGCGATATATCGTATCGATTGCCGTTGGAGGGCCTCTGGTTCCAAACAAACTCTGGTTCAATGTAATTTCCTCATAAGCGAAGTTTCGAACGGAAATTTAGGGTATTAAATCAAACAATTAATGCAACCTTTTTGAGTTTATGAATTCTACGTCCTTGAAAGTGCCTAATTATGCCCGGTTCCTTGACAAAAACTGCCGAAATCAATAAGATATCACAGATTAAATGTTTCATTTGTAGGTTAGAGTTGCTGGAAATCCCGCCAATTCCACAACAACAATAACATTTGGGTGATTCCAACCTCCAAACGCATCGTTTAATCTTTAATATCTTGTTGATTTTGGCAGTTTTACGGGTTGAACCAGGCAAAATTAAGCATTTTCGAGGACGTCGAATTCATAATCGCAAAAAGGTCGCATTAATTGTTTGATTTAATAGTCTAAATTTCCGTTCAAAAATCCGCTTTGGGGCAATTGCATTGAATCAGAGTTTGTTTGGAACCAGAGGCCCTCGGACGGCAATCGATACGATATATCGCTCTACTAAAACAGTCTATAAGACAATATCCACAGGCAGCAAAGACAATATTCACCGTAGACCGAACACTATTTAAATACGTTGCCGAGGCAGCAGAGACAATATATACTAAGGGCAGCTAAAGAATCTTCCACATCACGGCGAGAGGGGAAATATTCTTACCAGTAGTGCACCGAGGGTTTCTTCATCTCTCTCTTTTCTCCATTAAAAACGTATGTTAGGCAAGGATGGACAACGGGATAAAACCCCTTCCTTCTATCCTTTTCCTACTTATACATTCAAATGGGAAATGAGAGAGATGGAAGAGATCCTAGTTGCGCCAATGACTGTTACCCTCACTCTACTACTTGAGCAGTGAGAGATATTGTCTCGCTTCCGAATGATTGGGAGGAGGGTGGAGACATGGAGTCTGTGTTACTCTGTGTGTGTGTAACGAGTGCTACTGGTGTTGTTATCTCGATCTGAGTCGAGGGCCAATTCGCATCTCACCTCTGCTGTCTTTCTTGCATTGGAGAGGGTCAAAATATTTCCCCTCTCGCCGTGATGCGAAAGATTCTTTTGCCGGCCTTAGCACTAGAGACCTCACACTATCTATTTCGCCACTGTTAAAATTTGTGGCAACTTTTTTTTCTGGGTCTCAACAAATCAACATCCAACTGGACTAGACGTTGATTGATGAGCGAAGGTGTTGAAGTCGGTAGCCTTTCGAGATTGGAGCACCGGAGTTCCATTGGTCAATGTATGGTCCAGTTTGATTTTGCCGACTACGGTTTTCTGTTGAGTCCCCTTGACCACCTGCAAGATTTAATTTCTTTGAGTTTAATTGTTTAGAAATCAAAAAGCGATCGGACTTCCTAATGGACATTAAAAATGTATATGGTGTTTGCCCGGAAATATTGCCATTTCCTGGGCTATTCACAAAAAAGTTCGAACCTAGATGAAGGAAAGAAATTCCATTGTGAAACCCCTTAACCCCTTAACGCCCAGGTTAGGAATCCAGCTGAAAATATGCTGCCACTATATTGAAAGTAGTCGGAGCTGTAGTTCATACTCTTTGGAACAGATAGCGCTGCTAATCATTGACATTTCATGCATTACAACATACGCTATAGCACATAATAAATGAGAGGGTACAAAAACGTACATATACAGGCGTGGGCATTCGAGGTGGTTTTTTGCAGCCCGTATATATACGGGCGTGGGCGTTAAGGGGTTAAGAGGCGTTGGCTTGAAACTTTCAGGGTACATTCTTGAGAGTATGAGGAATCTAATGGGGCTCTTGCAAACTTTTGCTATACGCAAATAAATAGTCCAATCTTATGTAAAGACCAGCGAAAATCACGAAAATCACTCTGACTAAGTCTAAAATTTAGTAATAAACTCACATAACTGCTATAACGGCAAGATGGTAATGGCGGTTTGACGCAGGTATTATGGGAGATTCCTGTCTATTATGTCACTTTCTCTATGGAAACACAGAGATATGTCTCAATTTAGATAGGAATCTCCCATAATACCTGCGTCTTTCCGCCATTAAGCCCGATCCTAAGAGTGAATTTTGTGATTTTTTAGTGTACTCATCGTCATTTTTACAGGTTTTTATGCAAGAATCAACTCTTCAATCCCCTACAGTAAAAGTTTGCAAGAGCCCCATTGTCGAGCAAACAACGTATACGTGCATATGCTGTTTGCTCGGAAAGTTCCTCATACGGTTTGGGAGACTGGACTTTACTTATACTACTGCTAGTATTGTAATTAAGGCTTTTTTTATTCTGGAATTTCCAACTGCCTTTGGAATTATTTTATAGCTTCCCTATAAAAATGTAGATTTTATATTTTGGTTGTTTTACTATTACTAGACTATTTGCAGTGGGTTTTCTTCAGTATTGTAATCTAACAACTTCATTTATGCTGGTACTTTACAGGAAGGAATGTTGTTGCGGCATCACAAAGAGGCACAGAGTCTTCATGCAGTGCAGAAAATGGATTGGGAGTGGAAAATGAAAGAACTTGGTCTGTGTGAGTTCAAAGCAAAGGCTGTGATCGAAGATGCTCATGTTCCAAATGTCCACGTTAGCGATGACTTTGATCTCTTACCAGCATAGTATACTCGCTTTGTAAGTATTCTTTGAAGATTTCTCTTGCTTATTTGATCAGTTCAGTGCTGATCTGGACATAATTCAGCGGCCTTTTATTCAATTTTTTACTTTTTTAAAAATGAGCCGTATCTCTGCTAAAAATGAACCAAATTTAAAAAACTTTACGTTGAAAAGCTTAGGATATGACAAATTTAAGGGTGTAATTGGATTTCTTTTACCTTTAATAGGGCCTGAGAAAATTATCAATGAAACTTACTTTTTGAAAGACAATCATAAAATAAGATGTATTCATTTCATAGCCAAAATTTCTGTTAAAAAATGCGCTTCTGAGAAAATATATTGAATTAGAGTTTACTGGTTCCACTAGAGGACCACGGAAGGCAAGTCAATTCTTTATCTACTAAAACAGTTGATGGTTGTCGCTTGTTGATTTGAACCCATGAGAAAGAACCAACTATTGGCAATTAGTGTTCAATAATGTAAGTGGAAAGTTTAAACTTAATTGATTTCTTTTGAATTTGAATAAATTGCTCTGTCAGTCACTTTGTATTTATGTGATGTACACTTACAAAACAGACTTCAAAATCACTGGGCAACATTTTTAGGAAGTTTTTAAGTTTTAATTAGTTTCATTTCTATTCATTCATGAATTGTGTCAGTGGCTGCAATAACAGAACATGAAACATGGGATATGCTTGTTCTCAATAATTGATGTTGTAAAAAAAAAGATTTCTTCGGAGGATCGCACTTTTGGTTATAAGAGTACTCATCGAAGGCAATTCGAAATTGAAGGGAATTGTTGTGTGTTCATAAAACCAAAGATGAGTATCACCAAAGAAATCAACACACTTTCACAATGTCAGTTACTCAAAACGAGCATACCCTATGTTTTATGTGCTGTTATTGCAGCCACCGCCTCAATGGGTCTGTTGCAAACTTTTGCTACAGCGCTATAGAGTGTTCGATCTCATGTAAAATGGCGTGAAAAGTCCATTGGTGGCATCAGAAAGTCATAAAATGCAGTATAAAACGCACGAGAGACGTTTAATGAAATCCAAGATGGCGGTAAAATATTGAGCAACCTGTATGCATGCACCACGAACATCCAAGGATAGCCAACCTCACAATTTCGATCACACCCAATCACAATGTAAATAAACACATAACCTCTGAAGCTGTGAGGTTGTCAACGTTGGCAATCCTTGGATGTTAAAGGTGCATGCATACAGATTTCTCGATATTTTACCGCCATCTTGGATTTCATTAAACGTCTCTTGTGAGTTTATTATCGCATTTCATGACTTTCTGATGCCATCAATGGACTTTTCCGGTGATTTTACATATGATGAAGTGCTCTTTAGCATTGTAGCAAAAGTTTGCAACAGACCCATTGTGCTGATGTAGGAAACAGAGTTGAGCAAATAGCTGACTTCGTTACCAAGGTCCGCAAGGTCGAACTGCCGATAACTTCTTGTAATTAAGTTGACTCCCCGGTAACATTTTGTGATCGGAAGTAAGATAGTTTTCTAACTCCAATTTAAGTGATAGCTACGCCTATTTTCGATTATCAGATTAGAGATCATGTACCTGTGATACCACGGGCGCCCGCAGCTGGGGGCAAGAGGGGGCACTTGCCCCCCCCCCCCCCGGGAATTAAAAACAGTCAAAATTTCACGATAAAAAATTAAAGGAACCAAATAAAATGAAATGTTAATCAAAGGAATATTAGTTGACAAACTTTATCATTAGTTTATTTTGAACTCATTTTCTGCAAGGAATAGTAAAGTTATGTATTTTCTTACTATCGTTATCATCTGCTGTCACTTAATTTATAATAACAAACACGTCAAAATTAATATTATTATCTGATACTCCTACAATAGCTTAACAATTGTATACCATCTGAAAGAAAAGAATATTTTCTATTTTGCCTGGGGGGGGGGTCCCCCTAAACCTTCCATTGAGGTTCAAAAACTTTGCCCCCTCTTGGAAATTTTTCTGCGGGCGCCCATGTGTGAAACTCATTTTCCTCTAATCTTGAGTGATCCAACTAATAATAGTGTTGACATTTCTCAATTTTACAGAGTTTTCTAATAAATGGGATGAACCAATCTTCAGGCCGTCCTAAGAGATGTTCTGTCAACTGACATTTAAGCTGTCAAGTATTTCAAGTCAAATCAGGGTGGTTACTGGTTAATGCAGTTTTGAAAGCAAACTGCAAATCTGTTGGAGTGGAATCGTCTTTTGTCCTCTAGCCCCTTTACCAGATTGAATCCAGCTCTTGAGTGGAGACTAGGGTGTTCCGTTTTGCAACAAGTGTCTCGGATTTTCGCTCCCCGGGGTTTTTCCCATTCCTTTGGTCCTAAATAGCACCCCTGTAAAATTTGAGCCCCCTCCGATGTCGGGAACCCTTGCCGACTCGGCTCCGAAGTTGCCAGATTTTCGTAAAAATTTACGTTTTTTTCGTAAAATTACATGACGTGTAAGAAGCACTGCTTCTTATCAATTTCACATTTTTAGCCTCTAAATAGTCATTTAGGGTCAAGTGAGTTACCACAAATCCATCAAAACGTTGATCTGGGGCCTCCAGCCCCCCTTTAGATATCCTTGAAAAACTCCAAAATCACGTAATTTTTGACATTTTTGCTCATAAGTCATTCGTGTGGCTCTTCTTTTGAAATTCTGCGATTTGAGGCCTCTAAAGCCCCGCAAAGGGTACCTTCTAGTGAGTAATGAACGTAGGTTATTTGTTTATTTGAACAAATTGATCTGAAACCGTGCCGCCAGGGCCGTAATGTTGCGCCGCGCGAAGCGGCGATTCGCACAAATCCCGTTTTGCGGCGATTTCGCGCCGTTCCGTTCTGCATGATACAATATTTTCAGACACCTGAAAACTTGCTTACTGGATCAATTTTTGTTGTAATTCAACGTGATGGTCATGGTTTTTTTCTCAGATTTTTTAAAATCCGATATTTTCCCCCTCAAAGTTGGTGAAAAACACGATTCTTGAAAAGCGAAGTTTATTTGAATCGTGTTTTCCGGCGATTTGACGCGTTCTGTTCGGCATGATGAAATCACTCCAGACAGATAAAACCTCAGTCTCTGCATCTATTTTGTCTGGTCTTTACAGCAGTGATTATATTTTCTTTCTCAACTTTTTTAAAATGCAATATTTTCTCCCTCTAATGTGGGCGAAAATGCCAATTTTTACGATAAACGTATACAAATCTCTCTGAATACCGAACGTTTCGCAAATGGTGGCTTGTGCAGTATGACATCAGTGTTTCCTCTTTATTTTATTTTTTTTTGAAGCTCATTTTGAGTGAACATTTCCCATAGTAAATTGTTCCACATTGGTTTAAAAAATGGAGATGGTTCTTTGTCTTCACATTGCACGAGATGCCATGCACTTCTAATTTTTTAATTCAATTTAGAATAAATGATATTTTTATTTTTTCCCCCTCCCCATAAAGTAGAATATTCTGAAGATAGAATATTTACGAGATGAGAAACCGTACAAAAGAATCATACACCATAAAAGACACTACAGTGGTTTGCTCAATAATTCCTTCTTGGCATCTTGATATACTTTTTCCTATAGTTTGACACAACTTTCAAAATTAACTGTTGCTGCTTCATTTTTCGGCAACAGTCCTTTATATTCTTCAATAAACTTAACACTTCTCTTCGCTACATCATCAACAAATTGCAATCTCCTTACAAGCTTTATAATATTCAAATATACTGTTCACTTTCATAGCACCTTGAAGGATCAGATCACATGAATCGACCAACAAAAACTATTAGTATACTTTTAAAAATGAAATCGGAAATGTCTATTCCTCGGACGCACACAATGTCATTAAATTTTAGATGTTTCTCGCTTTTGAAACGGCATTTTCTAGGCATGAGCTTCAAAAAAAAATAAAATAAAGAGGAAACACTGATGTCATACTGCACAAGCCACCATTTGCGAAACGTTCGGTATTCAGAGAGATTTGTATACGTTTATCGTAAAAATTGGCATTTTCGCCCACATTAGAGGGAGAAAATATTGCATTTTAAAAAAGTTGAGAAAGAAAATATAATCACTGCTGTAAAGACCAGACAAAATAGATGCAGAGACTGAGGTTTTATCTGTCTGGAGTGATTTCATCATGCCGAACAGAACGCGTCAAATCGCCGGAAAACACGATTCAAATAAACTTCGCTTTTCAAGAATCGTGTTTTTCACCAACTTTGAGGGGGAAAATATCGGATTTTAAAAAATCTGAGAAAAAAACCCTGACCATCACGTTGAATTACAACAAAAATTGATCCAGTAAGCAAGTTTTCAGGTGTCTGAAAATATTGTATCATGCAGAACGGAACGGCGCGAAATCGCCGCAAAACGGGATTTGTGCGAATCGCCGCTTCGCGCGGCGCAACATTACGGCCCTGGCGGCACGGTTTCAGATCAATTTGTTCAAATAAACAAATAACCTACGTTCATTACTCACTAGAAGGTACCCTTTGCGGGGCTTTAGAGGCCTCAAATCGCAGAATTTCAAAAGAAGAGCCACACGAATGACTTATGAGCAAAAATGTCAAAAATTACGTGATTTTGGAGTTTTTCAAGGATATCTAAAGGGGGGCTGGAGGCCCCAGATCAACGTTTTGATGGATTTGTGGTAACTCACTTGACCCTAAATGACTATTTAGAGGCTAAAAATGTGAAATTGATAAGAAGCAGTGCTTCTTACACGTCATGTAATTTTACGAAAAAAACGTAAATTTTTACGAAAATCTGGCAACTTCGGAGCCGAGTCGGCAAGGGTTCCCGACATCGGAGGGGGCTCAAATTTTACAGGGGTGCTATTTAGGACCAAAGGAATGGGAAAAACCCCGGGGAGCGAAAATCCGAGACACTTGTTGCAAAACGGAACACCCTAGTGGAGACGCTCCAGATTGTTGTCGGAACCAAGTTGATTGATTCGTCTCCAGTAATCTGATGTCTTGCACTATTTGCATTTTTATTTTTCGACGTATTGTTTCTATGTCATAAATTTTAAGGATACCAATTTTTTTTTAGGTTGAAAGATATTTTAGGACTTCAGTTACCCGACTGTTGAATTTGGATAAGTTTTTTTTTTCTTTTTCGAAAAACGAAATTCTTTTCAAATCATGAACTTGGTGAGACATCGTCCAGCCCAAATAAAAATGACCAGTGTTCATGTTATGTCTGTGTTTCATGGGAAAAATGCCGTTCGTAGTTAAATATCATCCCTTGCTAAGAAGATCATTGTAAGCGCCATTTGCCTGTTTTTCAGAAAATGTAAAAAACTTAATTCAAAATTTGTTCTGACGCTTGAAATCACTAATTTTCTATCCGCTATTTTTAAATTTTAGCCACTTTTATGAGAAGAAGAACTTTGCCCTACATTAGGGTGTTTCTTACTTTTTAAAATTCTTGTGGATAGGAAAAGCACCCATTTCAAGGATTTTGGAAAAAAATGATTTTTAATTGTGCCTCAATGGGCCTGAATTCATGGCCTAATTAGCTAATCATGCAGTTTTGGGAGTTTCTACATCAATTCTGTGAGCCATGGTTATTTTGGGCAAAAATGTAGTTTGTTTTGCTTGATTCTTTTTTTATCACTCCTATACAGGCCATTTTTGAGCGACTGAAAACAAGTAGGCAAAAATATTTTATTTCGGCGGTCAAAAATGGCCTATTTGGGGGAAGGACCAATGAGAACTCAGCAAAGCAGACCAAATTATTGTTTTCCAGGGCCACAACTTGGCAAGTACTGAAAAAATTGATGTATCAAACTCTCGAAAGTGCACATTTAAGATTGAGCGACTACTTTAGGCTCTACGAGACACAGGTTTAAATATTTTTTGTTTTTCAAAATTGAAGACTTCTTTGGTAAAATGGGGTATAAAACAATGGATTTGCTCGTGCTCAAAAGTCCTGATTTCAAATTGTTATTGCGTAAAACTGTGATGAGGAAAACCTAATTGTTTAACAATTAGAGGGTATAGTCGAATCTTCTGATGACTGAGAGAACCCAATCCAACTCTTCATACTCACAAAATAACCTTTTCAAATCAGGTTTTTAGAGCACGAGCACACTTTATACCTCGTTTTACCAAAGAAATCTTCAATTCTTGAAATCCGTGTTGCTCCAACCCACAAGAAACATGCCTAGCGGTGGAATTCTTTAAATTTTGTAGTATTAATAAAAGACCCCACACCCTAAGCCCACCTGCATGCCAACGTGAAGAACATGCACATGAAATCACACATTTTCGGGCTGTTCAATGCTCATCATTTACTTCCTGTCAAGGGATGATACGCGTAGAAATAGTATAAAATGGAGGCCACGCACTAGCCTTGCGCGCAATTGCTGATTTTGTTTTCGGAGCTCAACAGAAATTAACATAGGGAGCATGAAGGAGCACCATCCAACATGGACCTTACGTTGACTGATGCTATTTCGGTGCTTTGGATTCACCAGGCAAAAATCTCAACGACATTTCTCATCAGTCAACTTATGGTCCATGTTTTCGGTGTTCTGTTGAGACCCCAAAAAAAATAGTTTGCCACAGCGCGCAAACATGGGCAAGATAGATAGTGCGTGGTCCCTATTATATATTGTCTCTGGATACGCACTGTTGTTAGTGTCGAGAGATGCGTAGCTACCGGTATGTTACTTTCGGAACGG
Organism: Trialeurodes vaporariorum; assembly: GCA_011764245.1. Taxonomy (NCBI): domain Eukaryota; kingdom Metazoa; phylum Arthropoda; class Insecta; order Hemiptera; family Aleyrodidae; genus Trialeurodes; species Trialeurodes vaporariorum. The sequence goes on along the minus strand of VMOF01000024.1, from coordinate 7,784,432 downwards.
GATTACTGAACTCTGCTGTGACGTGTGACCACTGATCATTTTCAAGAGGGCAGTGTAATGATGGCAAAAGGTTCCAGCATGTCCCTAATACCTTGGTTGCTATTTGTAATGGCACCAGCTCGAAGCTTACAACCTACCTATTAGACTGAGCTTTATAGCACACCTTTTTTTTTCTTTTCTTTTTTTCTTCGCCACCTGTAGTAAATGTTTATTGTAAAACCTCAGTTTTAACCATCAGACCTCTGTTTTGTACAGTTTACTCAAAATCACCCCTCTCCCATCCCCACCATCATTTGTATTTTACATTGTCTCTTGCAATGTAGCCCTTTTTCTCCCCTCCCTCCATTTCATTAGTTGTTCAAGTCAAACATAATGATAATAAATTTTAAGAAGAAAGAAAGAAAAATTGTCTTTTTTTTTTCCTGCATACCTGCAAGCTGATTATGAATGATCGTATCGTAATGCTGTCGAGTCGATGATCGAGTGCATGTTATCTTATGGACGGTGCTATTTCGAAAGGTTTCATTCCGATAGAAACCCTCCCATCTCTACAGAAATTCTCCGATAGCTCAGGAGTCATCGACAAATTTCTGGAGTGATGGTAGGGTTTCTATCGGAATGAAACCTTTCGAAATGGCACCACCCATAAGATAACACACACTCGATAGCATTACGATACGACTGTTCATAATCAGCTTGCTGTCCTCTTCTTTGATGTTGTAGTCTGTAGTTTACTCAATATGGGGAGGATTTTAGTGCCCAGACAGTTAGTTCAATCGGTTTTATCTGAAGGCGCAGTTGCTTCAATGTTATATTTATTCGCAAGGTTATTCTGTCTAGAAGTCAATATTTGTCCTCAAAAATTATGTCTATGCAGGAAAATTTTCAGAGTTAAATGGGCCAATTATTTCTTTGGCTTTGGTATTTGGTACTTCTTTGTTTTATGTCCAAATTAAGGTAATTTTTTATCCTCTGAAAAGTTTTGTTCAGAATAAAAATATGAATTTTATCTGCTGTATGAGTTACAAAAGGTGGACAAATTAATACAATTTGGATTGATTGAAAGTGTTGCAAAATAGGAAGAGTTGGAAATGGGGCTGTTGCACACTTTTGCTATATTGCTATTTTCTATTAGTAGTCATTAATGGTGTGAAAACCTCCAAAATAATGATGGCAGCACTAGGAACTTCCGAAATCCCCTCCTCAACTCAATAAACGCTTTTATTTACGTGAGTGTAATGGTAGCATAGGGCAGTAATAATGAGATATTCCTGATTCCCATCTAACAATACTGTAACTCCATCAAGAAGAGACCAATTAGAGACGACTTTCATTTGACACCGGTGTCACTAGATGTTACGGTACCATTCATCAGTTGTGGATCATTACTCTGATGACTTATTACTCTATGAATCATTCTTATCAGCATAGAGAGAGTGACAAAATTAAGATAGGAATCTCCCTTTATTACTGCCCTCAGCCACTATTACGCCCTCGCAAATAAAACCGTATACTGAGTTTAGGAGTGGATTTTGGAAGTTTTTAGTGCTGCCATCGTTATGTTTGGAGGTTTTTACTCTAGAATCGACTATTAAATCGCTTACAGCAAAAGTGTGCAACAGTCCCATTGTATGAAGAGTAGACCTATGTATGTAGTTCCGGATTGGAACAGCAAATAAAAGGTCACTGGATCGTAAGACAGGATCCAACACTCGTAAATCAAATTTTGACAACAAAGCAGGAGAATCAACAAGACTTTTCCTGATCTTATCATCATAGGGAGCATATTTCTAAATATTTACTAATAGGGGTCGTGATCATAAGTCCATGGATTGATTGTAAGAGACCAATCAGTGTAGATGCTAGGAACTAATAGATTTGAACTATGAAACTATGGGCTTTGATCAAGATACTGGGCTCATTGCCAGATATCAGTACAATTCAAACGAAAGGCTTTTGAAAAAATGAGGAAATATTCTGGAGAAAATTAATATTTCGGGTCATCCAAGTTTTCGCTATACCGATAGTGCCGTAACGGAAAATGCATTGATTTCCTAAAGTATGCAACTCCATCGCACAAATGTATTGCTAACTGCATACACTGAAAATCGAAGGGGTCATTACTGAACAATGTGAATTACCCAGGGGAAAGTGGGTTTTGAAAACGAGAAATGTTCGTGTCTCTATGACTCATGTTAGCTTTATTCCAGTACCGGCTTGATCAAATTGGGCAACCGTACTTTTGTGTGTCATTGGGACCTGTGCTAAAGTATCGATTTCTAGGACGAATGCTGATCTCCCTGAAGATCGATTAATATTTGACATTGGCTTAAATGGAGAGAATACGATGTTGCCTCATGGCACGAGCCATTACTGGTGTCAACCAATTTGAGATGCTGGGTAGTAGCTAGTAAGTCTAGTAACTTTTAGGTTAGTTATGGGAAAAAAATTATTTCCATTAAATCAGTGGTAAAATGGGTAAAATTGGAATAATTCAAGTTTGGCTGAATCAATTTTGATGAATGTTGGCAAAAAAAAATCTACATCCAGCCTACTATAGAATGAACCACTCATAGTTACCATAATCAACCCTTAAAACCGTTGAAAAAATCAAAATAGGTGCGCCCAAGCCAAAAAATGGAATTATCGTGAGAAATTAATCTTAAAACTTGGAGTCAATCAATAATGGTTTAATGAATTTTGATAAAACTTGTGTACACACAATCCACTGTCAAAATACTAACATATTTTCCTCTCTTAGTCACCATACACAACCGATAAACCCTTTTCAAGAGGCATTATAGGTGCGATTGAGAAAAAAATATGGGAATATAAGCAAATAAAACCATAATCCTATTAATTGGGATAATTCAGGTTTGGTCCAATGATTTTTGATGAAAACTGGCAAATACAATCTACAATTAGTCTACAAAAGAAAGTATAGCAGTAGTAGACTAAAACGCCAGAGTCGCGCACGAATAGCTGATTACTCTCCAACAGACAAAACGCTATCAGATTCAAATACACCTCCCGAAAACTCACACAGAGTTCGACCTATGTAAACCGTGCCTTACTTCAATGGATGCGCCTTCATCTTTGAGGGTAGATTAAAAACGGCACAGACGCGTAGGAATAGTTATCTACTTTTCAACACTTAGGTAACGGTCAAAGCATAACGCTGTCCGATTGCCGATTCTAATACTTACCATGCGCAGTAAAGGTGACAGTCATTAATAATTATTATCATAGCATCAATATTCGCAAAGAGGCAGTCTGAATCCATCAAAAAGGCAGAGCATTAAAAAGTGAGCTACTAAAATTTATCTTTGAAATACGGTTGAGAACAGCATTTTTGACCAAGGTATATAGAAGAACAGGTATGGACAGGAGGCGGAGCCTATCTCAGTGGGTGACGGCTACGTCACAGATGTACTGGACGGTCGCGATAAAATTCGCCTACCGTTTCAAACTATCTCACTCACTCTCCCGTGATCCCCATCTCTCGCTACTGCAGTAGGTGACGGCTACGTCATCGTCAAAGCAAGCGTGTCGTCATCATTTGGCGGGAAAACTCGAAAGCCCCTCAAACGTTAAACCCCGCCTCCTGTCCATACCTGTTCTTCCATATACCTTGAGTTTTGACTGCTGAGTCATTATACTCAAGAGGAGGGGGCGTAGTTCCATTCTTCGGAGGGGAGGGGGATGTCTCCATGCCCTCTCCATCTAGATCATGATCTATAAGTAAACAGGTCGGTCCGTCCCGACCGGAAACGGGGTTGAGTGTGCCATCGCGTATATTTCGACTACCAATATGGTGGAGTAAACAAAAACGCTGACAGACTGTCTTCGAAATGTAATTTTCCTCGTATAGCAGAGGCGGACTGGCCTACCGGGAAACCGGGAAATTTCCCGGTGGGCTGCGGCCCAATATGAGTCGGCCGGGCCGTGATAGGAATGAAAAGGAAAGAAAGGGAGGAAAGAATTGAGAAAGACAATTATTATAAAAAATGGAGCAATAGAGAGAAAAATGAACGACCTCATAGAACAGACCAGCTTGATTGACCCAGGATTCCCAGGTCCTGTGTTTCGATCAGAGAGGGGGAAAATAAGGAGAGGGTACGACTGTACGTACTGCGTACTTACTACATACGATGACCAATGGCCATCATACGCAGGGGCGTGCCGTGGTTTCCAGAGAAGGGGGGCAAGAATGCAATATTGCCGCCCTCCGCGGACAAAATTATAAATTTGACGACCTTTTTTTTTTTTTTTTTTTTTTTTTTTTTTTTTTTTTTTTTTTTTTTTTTTTTTTTTTTTTTTGTGCTTCTTACACACTGATTTTGCCGCCCTCTGAAACTCATTTTGAGATTTGATAACTTTTTTTTTTTTTTTTTTTTTTTGGTTGTTCAACCTGATTTTGCCGCCCCCCGAGAGTGCCGCCCGGGGCAAGGGTACCCACATGCTCCCCCCACGGCACGCCCCTGATCATACTATACGTAATAATGTCGATTGTCGACGCACAGCACCAGCAGATATCCGATAAAAATGCCCCTTCCGGAAGACCCCACATTTCGATTGTGAAACCGTGTCTTTCTTCCATGCATGCGCCTTCAATTCTGAAGGTAGACTAAAACGGCACAGTTGCGTACGAATAGTTAACTACTCTCCGTAACACACAACAAGTAATGATATCCGATTCAACGACCGTCGCGATGGAAACATTGGAAACTGGGTCTTTCTTCTATAGTTGCGCCTTCATTTTTTAGCGTAGACTAAAACGGTACAGTTACGCCCGAATAGTTAACTAGAGCTCGTTTCAGAAGTGTAGGCGGACCAAAACCATAATCTTTGGCGAATTTTAAACTTTTATTCCTTCAAATCAATACCGAATTTGCCCCTGACTTTATTCTTTTGTGTTTAAAGTTTTTCTCGTTGAAAAGTGAACACTTAATTTCATTTTTATTCATTTTCATCGAATAATATCAGAAATAATGTTGACAAATTCTAAAGATTATCGGTCTAAGTCCGCCTATACACTTCTGAAACGAGCTCTACTCTCCGCAACACACAACAAGTAATGATATCCGATTCAACGACCGTCGCGATGGAAACATTGGAAACTGGGTCTTTTTTTATGGTTGCGCTATCATTTTTTAGGGGAGACTAAAACGGTACAGTTATGTACGAATAGTTAAATACTTGTCAACATACAGCTGATGGTACCCGATTTTAATACTTCTGAAAAATTAACCCATAACATCCTGAATTATTTCATTTTTTTCCAACAATTTTAAAAACAACCCTTAACAAAGCAACCCCCAAGCCTTTAAACATTTTTTTTTTAATAATTTTAGAATGCCCAAAAAAAGCTTGATGCCAAATCACATTTAATCTTTAACATCTGATTGCCAATCGAAAACCCCCTAATTTAAAAGCCCCCAAAAATGAAAACTACCCTCTAGCTGTAGCCATATGGCTACGCTAGGATGTTATCGGAAGCAGTTCGGCGGATAGAAATCGTGTCTCACTATCATGAGATCAGACCAAAACAAACCAAATAAAACAAAAAACCTCAGGGAAGCTGAAAATCATCAATAATTTAATATCGCATCAATAACCAATGCGGCAAAGCGCGCGGCAGTCTGAATCCTGCGAAAATACAGAAGTTCAGGGCATCAACTATTGAAGTTTATCTTTTTCGAAGAAATGTGGTTAAGAACGGCGTTTTTGACTGTGAATTTATCATTGCATGTATGAGAGGGGCGAGGCTCATTTCCATTCCTCGGGTGGTGAGTGGGGGGGGGGGGGGGGGGGGGGGGGTTAGGGTGATTCTTATTTTTCAAAAATGAGTATTTTTTGTGCGAACGGTCGATTTTTTGTTCTTTGTGGTCTAAAAAATTGACCCATAACAAGCATTTTGAAAAAAATTGACTCTAAGTGGCCCCTCATCGGCAAAAAAGGCGTAAGTACCAAATATGAATTTTTGGGTGTTTTAATAGTCAAATATGGTGTAAAATGGCCACATTTGGATCTAAGGACTGAAATTTTCATTATTTTTGGCTTATCTGCAGTCCTAATGCCACAAAAGTCCATTTTAAGATATGCGTAAAATGCTCTCGCCGCGCTTTAGTCCAGGTAATGGGTGATTATTGGAAGAACAAATTCTTATCAAAGGTTTTTTGGGCTTAATCGCTTCGTCTTGGTGTCAGTAATGACCAGCTAAAAGTCCCCATGCCTATAGGTGCTGTGCTAAATTCAGGGGAGGGGGGAAAGGGCCCCAAAATCGATTATTTCGATATATATCGAAAACGATGCAAGGTATCGAAAAAATCGATCTAAAAAGCTGTATTTTGTGATAAAAGCTCAAAAAGCTTGTCTGAATCACGTTTTAAGGTAATTTGGACTCAAAAAATGAAATCAGTGGCCTATAAAACCCCAGGATACCTAATTTTATAAAAATCAGAGCACTCTAAATGCTACGGTAAGGCGATCGAAATCATTAAAAATAACATTGTGTTAATAATGAGCGTTGCCACGGGGTATCAATTTTCCTGAAAATCGCCCAAAACTTAAATCGTGTTTTTGAGAGCTTAGACATTGTCAGAGCGTAAAAACATAAAGGACCTTTCTTGTTGGAAATTACCTCAGAAACAAAATCATGTATCGATTTTTTCGATACCTTGCATCGTTTTCGATATATATCGAAATAATCGATTTGGGGGCCCTTTCCCTCCCTCCCCTGAATTTAGCACAGCACCTATAGGCATGGGTACTTTTAGCTGGTCATTACTGACACCAAGACGAAGCGATTAAGCCCAAAAAACCTTTGATAAGAATTTGTTCTTCCAATAATCACCCATTGCCTGGACTAAAGCGCGGCGAGAGCATTTTACGCATATCTTAAAATGGACTTTTGTGGCATTAGGACTGCAGATAAGCCAAAAATAATGAAAATTTCAGTCCTTAGATCCAAATGTGGCCATTTTACACCATATTTGACTATTAAAACACCCAAAAATTCATATTTGGTACTTACGCCCTTTTTGCCGATGAGGGGCCACTTAGAGTCAATTTTTTTCAAAATGCTTGTTATGGGTCAATTTTTTAGACCACAAAGAACAAAAAATCGACCGTTCGCACAAAAAATACTCATTTTTGAAAAATAAGAATCACCCTAGGGGGTCTAACGGGGAAAATATACGCAACAATACGAGCCCAAACCGTTTAGAAATTGTGCCTGGTAACTGCAGTGGTGATTCCTGGATTCGGGCGCCAGTCTTCCATGGAAGACAAAAAAAAAGTTCCAGAGGATGTCGAAGTATACAATCAAACTATTTGTCAAAAACACAACTTTAATATTACCCAGAATGCGACTCAGCGCGTGCACCCACATGGTAATACGAAAGAGGAGACCGTAGTAAATACTTCCCAACAACCAGGCATGAAACAACTAAGTAAAATCGTCTCCACGAGACAAAAAGTTTAAACTCAAAGTTTCAGGGCTTCAAACACAAAAAAATCTATGTATTTAAACAATATCAAACAAATCAAAATACTATAAAACTGGGCTACAACCCGAATACAAAATATCGTCTGACACAAAAGGCGCAATTCAAAAAAGCAGGTACAAAATCGCATCACAATGGCGAACAACGAGCTGTCCAACAATTGGGACAATTCACAAAGTCCAATCAATCGATTCGATACTAACAATGAAATGTATCGAACTTTCTCAGTAAGTTCAATAAGTAATCAAAACTCGCCCTTTAAGACTCATTTAAAGGGGGGGGGGGGGCAACCAAGGATGATAATGTAAATATGATATATTATGATCCTTGGGGCAACCCATAAAGTAAGTAAAGATAGAGGCCCCACTCTATCGAGATCGCTGGGGACACTGTTTTGTAGTTGCGACCGAGCTCATACGCAGCGCCACCAGTAGCGATTTCACGTGAGAACCGAGAAGGCTGGAGACCGAGGAGGAAACCGACGACGTCGGCTCCGATTCGAAACTACCTGACTACCGCCAGGCCTGGGACAACGTTAGGAGCGGGGAATCTTCATTCACCCCTTATTATATTGTGTTACTGTCTTCTGCGAATAACAATTGAGGTTCACGCGACAAGTGTCGGCCTTTCATAATAGCTGCATATTTCCTCGTGAACAATAAACTCGCTTGAAATGAAACTACTCGGTCAACTGGCGACGATTTTAACACGGCCATATTTTGGCATCTCTTAAGTCAACACATTTTTTTTTTTTTTTCTTTTTTCTTAATTTTGGAACTTCTTCCTATTGCAGTTCGGTCACCTGATATTTAACAAAAGGAAAACATTGCTGGAAAGCAATAATTTTATAATAATCGTTTCTTTGGATGTAATAAAAAACAGGGGCGCACCGAAGGGGGGGGAGGTTAGGGTAACCCCCCCCCCCCCCCAAGCCCTAAAAAAAGGAGGGAGAGAGAGAGAGAGAGAGAGAGAGAGAGAGAGAGAGAGAGAAGAGAGAGAGAGAGAGAGAGAGAGAGAGAGAGAAAGAGAGAGAGAGAGAAAGAGAAAGAGACAGAGAGAGAGAGGATGTGGCTCCTTCACAAATAGAAGAAAGAGAAAGAAAAATATCGTGATCAGCTGGGAAGGGGGTTCACGGTGAGCAAATTCCATACTGTCCGCATTTGCTTAAGAGTTATTCACTATGGCGGGGGGGGGGATAAAATCTAACCCCTCGGTGAACCCCCTCCGTGAATATTTCATGGCTCCTTCATCCAAATTCCTTTTGGCTCTTTCTCCCTCCAATTACCATGAGTCAAGAGCAACAAATTCATGCAGGCAAAATCGAAAATATATTTGAACATTTCAATTTTACCGTAATGAAAGTACCGTAAAATTCAATTTGAAGGTAAGGGAAATTGACATTTTTTTCCGGGGGAGGGCCCCCGGACCCCCCTCTCGATGAACCCCTCGGTGAATATTCCATGGCTCCTTCAGCCACTTTTCACTTGACTCTTCTCCCTCCAATTATGAGTCAAGAGCAAAGATTTCATGCAGGCAAAATCGAAAATCTATTTGAACATTTCAATTTTACTGTACATGAAAGTACCGTAAAATTCAATTTGAAGGTAAGGGAAATTGAAATTTTTTCCCGGGGGAGGGCCACCGGACCATACGGAGGGTATTCCATACCCCCCCAGACTCCCCCGGAGTTTGAGGCGTACCAACCCCCCCCCCCCCCCCCCCCCCCCAAGACAAATTTCTCGGTGCGCCACTGTAAGGAAACACCGCCTATAAGTTTGCAGCATTGTTTCGAAACGTCTGAAGCGGCCATCTCGGTTTTCCCGACTTAAAATCGAAATTTTGTCGGTTTTTTGCCCATAACTCGGCGTATTATGGTTTTATGACAAATCTATCTGGTTGTCCGTGGTTGGTAAATTAGCTGCAACAAAGGTCTCAATTTTCTTCAAAAATTGTTTTTTCTGGAGTTATGAGCGGTGCGAAAAACGGGACTTCCTTAATGTTCCTCGAATACCCGTGCTATTGGCCACAGAGAACACATGCGGATATACTACATTGTCCCCTAATAAAGGCACTTTTGCTGAAGACAATGTAAGGGTCGATTCAAATGGGGAAATTATAAAAATTATTGATGGCAACACTAATACCTTACGCAATTGAGGCGGTAGCTAGAAGAAGGGCCCATAGGCAATAATAAAGTTTTGAGAAAAACAGCTTTAAAGTTTTCATTGGTAAAAAAAAAACATTTTAAAGAATAATTTGACAAAAACTGTGGCTGATCCTCATCGTACATTTCCTAGGTAACAACTTAAGTCTTATAGGATTCAACAAATTACAAAAAACTGGTCGCACAGTGGGAAAAACCAGGGGTGTGTTATGGGCCTTTATTCTAGAGAACACACTTTTCCAATATAAAGTAATATTTTTTCCTTTCTTATTCACAGGATGGGCATGGATTTAGGAGCTATTTGCCTAGAATAAACTATTCTATGTAAAAGGCAATGCCTTTTGAAGATATTTGCACATTTTAAGCAAAAATAGTGGAAAACCGTTCGATTAAATTTCGGTTACTTATCGAGAAAGCTTCTCCTTGTTTTTGGATCAGAGCAGTGGTGCACCGTGCAATTCGCCAATGTTGCGATGTATTAATTTAAACCCATGCAAAAAGTCGAATGCATGGTTCGATCTTTTTCATGGGTGTAAATGAACGACCTGCAACGTTGCCAAATTGCACGCTACGCCACCACGTATAATCATCCTACAACTTCAGATAATCCAAGGAAAATGCCTCCAAATTCCACGGAAAGGTCAATTTTACACAAATTCCGACGTTGGGGGGTGGGGAGGGGGCTGCCCCCCCTTACGCACCTAGTGTTTTTACATCTTAATACCAGTCAATATGCTTACTCAGCTCCTTCAGATTACGTTAACAAGCGACGCTGCATCAACATTTTCATTGTGACTCAAATTCTTGACGAAAACACGGAAAATACGTGACGCGTCGTTTTTTCTAATAACGGCCTAACCCCACTTTCCTCAAATTGCTCTCCTGCACTGAAAACTTCATACTTTTTCACGAAATTTTCAGGATAGCTATTTGAGGGTATGAAAAATGGATTTAAGCGTTCTCCGCAAAAAGGGCCCATACGCATATGGGCCCTTCTTCTAACTACCGCCTCAATTCACTCATATAAACTCATGAAATTCTCTAACACGAAGGGTATTTGCGTTGGCTCTCTCCTTGCACCATCAGTTTCAAAATAAAGCAATATATCGTCCTCTCCATCTTCCCCCTCGCCTCACTCGGTCGATCAAAGGTAACCTTACATATGTATATTGAGGAGTTAATAGAACAGCTACTTTGAGTCATACCTAACGCAGTGATACCATTATCTTTAGCGACTTCAGTTATAAGCAGTGTTGCCAGATTGGGGTGAAAAAGCCGTACGTTTCACATTAATTTGAATGGGAACGACACGGCTTTTTACCCTCGATCTGGCAACACTGGTTATAAGCCGTAGCCAGTGACGTACGCTGGATTTTTGTTGGTAGGGGCTTGCTCTAATGAGCGCTTGGCTGAGAATTATTCTTTTCTCCCCCTTCATCCCCCAGAGCCTGAAATTCTGGGGGGGGGGGTCACCTTTTGGTCTAGATTGCACGCGCCGCCACTGGACTTGAGGTTCCCTAAGTTTGTGCTGGTTTCAGAGTTGTAAGACTTTTAAAAACAAAATCCTCTAATTTCATTACTGAGTCTTATGAAAATAATGAGTCTCGGAGTCTCTTTAATAATGTAACACAAAGCGACAACCCTAATCAGAACTCACACGGACATTATCATGATAACAGCCGAGATCTGTGAATAGGTAAATATGTCGCTATCTGAAAATCTCGTGCGTATTCTAGTGCTCATTCCAGAAATGTTGGCGAACCCAGACCATAATCTTTGGTGACTTTTCAATTTTCAATCCTTCAAATGAAAACAAAATTGACCTCTGCTGACTTGAAACTTTTGATTTTAAAGCGTTCCTCTTTTTGAAAAGCCAATGCTCAAATTCAGTTTCATTACTTTTTATTTTACAACATGAGAAATAATGATGAAAAATTCCAAAGATTATCGGCCTAGGTGCGAATCCGAAGTGTATGCATACACTTCTGAAACGTCTTCTTGTCCTCTTTTCCCTAAATTAATTATTCGGATTTACAAAATAACAAAATAAGCATTGGATCTAAAAAAACATCCATTCGAAATGAGAAAAAAATTGCCCCCCCCCCCCGTCAATGGGGGGAGGGGGGTTGGAACTGTGGTAAACGTGAAGCGCACAACCACTAATGGAAGTAGACAGCTGTAAATTAGCACTTAAGCGTTCAACTAATGAAAGTAATTGCTAAAATAAAATAAAAAAACAAAAGGTACCTATACCTACATTTAATAAAGTCGATTGCCGATAGAAGCGTTGAACCTGCATGAATGTTCCGAGTTATTACAAGGAGTTAAAGCAATATTTCAGTGACCACTGAAACTGAAGGTTAATCTCATTAGTAGTGCGTTGGCATGAATTGGTAATCTTGATTTTATTTTTTTCCTACTTTAACTTATCAAAAAACCATTTTGTAACTTCAAATGCGTTTTTCTCAAAACTATAAATTTCACATAACGCCCTTATCACGGCAAGGTCTTAAATTCATATCTGCAGCAGGGGCGTCATTTCAAGTTCGGCTTGGGGGGGGGGGGCAAAAAATTTGATGACCTTTCTTTTTTTTTTTTTGCTCATCAATATAATTTTGGAGCCTTAGAGTCGGCTTGGGGGGGGGGGGGGGGGAAACTTTGATGACCTTTTTTTTTTTTTTTTGCTCGTCAATAAAATTTTAGAGCCATATAGACCCGGCTTGGAGGGGGCAAAAATCCGTTTTTGAGCCTGACTTCAAATCCTTGGGGGGGTGCTGTGCTCCTAGGTGGGTTCTTATCAGTGGCGTACGCAGGATCTTTTTTGGGCGTGGTTTGCACTCTTAAGCGCTAAAAATCGGAGGTCCCAGTCCCCCCCCCCCCCCGGGTGCGCCACTGGTTCCCATATCCATACACACGGGGTAAACGGGGAAATGTCAAGGTCTCAAGACGGTGCAATTTTTAAGGGGTTTTTCCCCCATGACAGTCTCTGAATGTCATCCAAAAACTTCGGTTGTGTCATACATTGAACTCCTAAAAAGTGACCGTTGCACGCAATGACGTCATTTTAAGTTACGTTTGCGGAAGCGGCAAAAGTATATTTCACGTTTTTCGTCTTCAATCTCACTGAGCCATTACATTCAAAAATGTATGGCCCAAAAAACTTCGATCATCAGTAAACTACGGCTAAAAAATATTGCCAAAATTAAAAGTCAATTCATTCGATGGTTGCATCACTTGAGATCCTGAAATGAACATGAAATAAATCGACACAATTGTTGGGGAAAACGGCGAAAATGCTTTTCGGCCTCTTAGCTGGTTGTAAATCAGAGACCCGTCAAACCCGAGTCTATTGTTGTCAGTTGTGAGGTCGAGAGCCGCGCGTAAACAAAAGGCGACCGAGGGAACGTCGCACTGTGTGGGATTTGACCGATCTAGCGAGAAAAAAGTCCGACCAATGACTTTCTTCCGCGATAAGTGTTACTAGGGGGTTTAAAGGGCCGCTGATCACGAATCTGAAGTCAGATTTTATGAATTTTAATGTCAAGAGCTCTAAAAGCCCAAAAACTGTCAAAATAATTTTATAAAAAAGAATAATAATGAAAAAAAAAATTATTCCTCTAAAAAACAGGGGATCAGTTTTCAACAACGCTAATTAGTGAAACGTTCACATTAAATGAATTGGTCCTTTAAAAAAATGCCCGGAATAATAAAAAAAAGGAAGAAAAAAATTGCTGTCTGCCCGGGATTCGAACTGCAAAACTTTCGATAAATGGGTGGCATCGCAACCGACTGAGCCACCGAGGAGGTATGGAAGAGGGTGAGTTTCCATTCATACAAGTAAGCGAGTACAGAAATTGCGCAGTACGTGGCGCGACGAGCTCTCACAAGCACTTCAAAGTGTGGTCTGAACTGGCGATTCTCACTTTTCAAGTTGATCTTATTTTCGTGGGGGCACCTTGTGGCAGCTACTGTTTTCATGGATTTGTTCTCTAAAATGAGGGCTTTCACGTGGTGTAAACCAAAGTTCCGCCAAACGCCGCCAAATTTAGTTATTGTCCAATAAAGATCACGATTTACGTAAACTTGAGGAGTTGGAGAACGTTTCATTCGAGGCTTTGAAAAAACCATTAGAAAGGACATTGAGTAAATAAAATAGGGTGCAAAATGATCAGCAGACCATCCTCTACAACATGCAACCAACACTTTTTCCGAAACTGTAACACGTATACTTAAAATAGCATCAAATCTAAGGCTAAGAAAATGATCGTAGGAAATGTCGTAACCAAACTATGGCGGAAGCCAATGTTCAAGCTGTTTTACACTAATCGGATCGAAGAAAATGTATAAACAATATATATATTCGTGATCAGCATATCCTCACCTTTCATTTTCATCCATTTTCGAACAATTTTAAGCAACTTGATTTTTCGACTTTTTTCTAGCTAGATCGGGCATATCCCACACTGTGCGTCGATCCTCTCAGAACGGTTAACGCGTGTACACACACATATTCAAGACTACGCACGCACACACGGCTATTTACTTTGCTTTTGCTTTGAGGGTTGCATACCCGAACCGTACGCGGCACTCACTTGAGGACGGCTCATTTTAGTTGCGACCGAGCTCACTTCGGCTTGCCGGCTGCGCTACGATCGCTTCTCAAAACAGTGTCCCCAGCAAATGCGGCAGAGTGGTTTCTCTATCTCTTGTTACTTTATGGGGCAACCTGAAAAGAAAGGAAAGAGTATTCATCAGGAGATGCGACTCAACGCGTGCACCTCAACCGATGATAACTCATGCGATTATCGTTAAACGAAATTCGCCCCAAAATATTCGAGGCGGCAAATCAAAAAGAACCAACTTCGGATCATTTGTCCTAGCGCGGATGCGACTCAACGCGTGCTCCCGCTATCTAGGACGATATCCGAAGTAGATGCTCCGTGACTAACGCCCGGCTGTCAAGCAACTTAAAAATTTACACGGTACAGGGGCATAAAAACGGGAAATGTTTAAAACAACGAGATTTCAGTTTTCAACAATGAAAAAACAATAGTTATATACAATTAAAAGAGACGAAACCTACATCACTAAAAAGGGGCTAATTTCTCCCAGATGGTGAGCATAATCGAAAACATTAAAAAAAATTTAAATTACAATAATATTCAAAATGGGGAACTTTCGGGAGCAACAAATAAGAATAGACGGTGAAGCGATCTAACGGGAAAAGGGAGAACCTCTATGCGACGCTGAGCTTGCGCGCCAAGGAGGAAGCAGAAAGTCGGCGCTGGCCGACTCTGTGCGCTCCTCGCACACACACTCAACTCAATTTACTTCTCTTTCTCATTTAACAAAATAAACAGACGGATTAAAACTTCTATTCTGTCTAAACTTACGAACTATGGCTACAGGTGCGATTCCATATAATTAAATAAATCGTATTTTCTAAAGAGGGGGGGGGTTTAAATGAACAAAAGAGATCTAAAACTACAGATTAAGATGCGTTATTTACAACTAGGATAACTTAAAACGGAGATTTTTGTTCACCAAAAATCTTCGTTACAGGGGGGGGGGGGGGGGGGGTGTGTGTCAATATACCCCCTACATCGCGGCCGATTCAAAAGTGTGTGTCCCGGTCCGAATTTCGGAACCAGTCCGCCTCTGTCATGTAGTCGATCAAAATGTTCGATAAATGACTGAAACTTGTGTATGATTAGGGTTCTAGGATGGTTCTCGAAAGAATTGCATGCCTTTTGGCTCTATTTTATTGTTCAATAATGTGTGCTTTGTGTAAAATAATGAGTGACGATATCACCGCGTCGAGCCGTTGTCAAATTATTCTCATTTGCCCATTTGCCCAAAGCTTATATATTACGTTATAAAAGTTAAAATATAATGTTGAGTGGCATGAAAATATTCCTTAGATCCTAGTGAACAAGTTTCAGTCACTTATGGGACGTTTTGATCAATCGTAAGAGAAAAATTTGTATTAAACGACAGCTAGTCGGCTTTGCGCCCCCATTCTCATTTTGCCCAAAGATGATGTATTACGTTATAAGAATAATAATATAATGTTAAGTGGCATGAAAATCTTTCTTAAATCCCAGTGAACAAGATTCAGTCACATAATGGACGTTTTGGCCAATCATGAGCGAGAAATTCGTATTAAATGACAGCTAGTCGGTATTTCTCCATAAGCCCCCATGATAAAAAAATTCTCATTTGGGCAAAGCCACGTATTTCGTCCCAAGTGCTGTAACATAATATTAATAGGCATGAAAATCTTCCTTCTATCCTTGGGTGCACCCAAAATTTTCCGAAACATTCTTTAAAAACGTATGCAAAACCACGATGAATGTTTACAATAAAGTTTTCCACAGACAATTTTCAGAAAAAAACCCCTTTGCTTCAACGAAACATTTTAAAACGTTTTGGGAACACGGTTATTTGCTAGAGCTCCTTTCAGAAGTGTAGACGCACCGAGACCATAATCTTTGGTTACTTTTCAATTTTCGTTTCTTCAAAACTAAAGAAAACTTGTCTTCGACTTTGAACTTTTAATTTTAAAGTGTTTCCTCAGTGAAAAGCCGCAACGCTCTAATTCAATTTCATTCATTTGTCATTTTAAAACAAGAGAAGTAATCTTGAAAAATTCCAAAGATTATCGGTCTGGGTGCGCATACACTTCTGAAATCACCTCTATTTGAGTAGTATATAAAATCTATCTATACCAGCACCGTTGTTATCAGTGGCGTAGTGTGCTATTCGGCAGGGCCGGATTTAGGTTGCAGGGGGCCCCGGGGCGGCGGACCTTTGGTAGGGGCCCCCCTCCCGGTAAATCTTAGGAATAATCAATTATAAAGTCCCTACTTTTAAAGGTATATCGAGTAAAAGAAGTAAATTATTACCCTGATAAAAAAGTCGTTAATAATTTTCAAAGTTTCGTTAGTATTTTTTAATGTTTCTTCATTTTTTTAAGGATTATTTTACAAAAAGCTTCTCTTTCAACATTGCCGGACTGTTACAGTATTGTAATGATATAAAAAAGGAAGTTCATCAACCATCAATACAAAAAAAAGGGTACCTGCTTTGTGGTGGGGGCCCCGGGGCGCGCGCCCCGGTCGCCCCGCATTAAATCCGGCCCTGCTATTCGGCAACGTTGCAGTTCGTCCATTTAAACTCATGAAAAAGATCGAAGTGTTGGGTGTTCGGTGAACACCTTTGCATTCGATCTTTTACATTAGTTTAAATGGACAAAATACAACGTTGCCAAATTGCACGCTACGCCACTGGTTGTTATAGTTTCAATTCCATTGGCGGCGTGTCATTAGGGCTAGCCGCTAGGTGCCTGGGCGTAGCCCGCCACTTTTCGGATAGATGACCCCCCTTCCCTCTGACAGTCATCAACTTCGAGCCCCCCCCCCACCTTTTTTTTTACCCACGCGCCGCCAGTATTCAATTCCAGTCTGATCGTGACATTCTGTGATGTCAACGGTTGGCGTTTGATGGCACCGATGACCGGGCATACATCGCTCGAAACCGAAAAGGATATACTGGCACGTCAACAATATTCAAAGGCGAGAGGTAGACCAATCGTAGACTATCTTATTGGCAATTACCCGAGTCTCCTTGCAGAATGAGGGAAGGAGGGCTAGGAAAGGGGGGGGTCCGTCGGGACGAGGGGGGGGGGGCAGCGATCGCCGAAAGGGAAATGAATGCATGTCGCCAGTCTATATGCTACAGTCTATATGTACGGCAGACACAGCGCAATTAGCGAGTGTCTGGGCGATGCGATGTTATAATAATAATAATAATAAAGAGATGTGTGAAGAAAAGTTTGGGAAGAGGCGGGCTCATGGCTACGTGTGACTCCGATATTGTGAGTCCGAAGAACGAAGCCGCCATCTATTGATCCGCGATCCTCCGCTGATGATACGATGACTCAGCTGAGATTGACAACGACAACGACAACGACAGAGTGATAAGGGGAGACGGAGAGGGGCAGCCCAGAGCCGCCCAGAGTTGTGGCGCGGCCGCGGTGCAGGTGACGCGACGCGACGCGTCTCAGGCATGACCAAATCGGGCAGGAGCTTGGATACTGGACTGGAATCGTGGGAGACGCGATCAGAGTCGGGGCGAAATCTTCGGCGCACAATGGGGATCGAAAAGCTAGAGTTTGCGTCACGGATTTCTCTGTTTTAGAATGGGGCTATGGGCGCCCGCAGGGGGGGGCAAGGTGGGGCACTTGCCCCCCCCCTGGAATTCAAAACAGTCAAAATTTCGCGAAGAAAAATGAAAGGACCGAAAGAAAATGAAATGTGAATCTAAGGAGTAATATAGTTGACGAACTTTATTATTAGTTTATGTTGTAAATTTAACTCACTTTTTGCAAGGAATAGTAGAATTATACATTTACTTATATACCATTATTATCATCTCTTGTCCGTTTATTCATAAAATCAAACACGTCAAAATTATTATTACTATTCGGATACACCTAAAATGGCTTAATAATTGTACACTATTTGTATGAGGGGGGAAAAAAAAAAAAAAAAAGGTCTTCCCTTCTTCCTTGGGGGGGGGGGGGTCCCCCTTGAAACCCCCCCCCCCCAGTGGGATTCAAAAATTTTGCCCCCCCCTTGGAAATTTTTCTGCGGGCGCCCATGAATGGGGCTGTTGCACACTTTTGCTGAAGCGATTTTAATAGTCGATTCTGGCATAAAAACCTCCTTAAATAACAATGGCAGCACTAAAAACTTCTGAAATCCATTCCTAAGCTAAATAAACACTTTTATTTGCGCGAGTCAGAGCCGAATTAACCATAAGGCTGACAAGGTTGAAGCCTAGAGCGCAAGATTTGTAGGGGCGCAAAGTTTTGAGGGACAGCTCTTATTAAGGTCAATACATTTTTGACAGTAACAGCGCCCCCCCCCCCCCTAAGAATGCAAAATAATGTATTGACAAGTAGCGCCTTCAATCCACTGTTCAGGCAAAATCAAGACCGCGAAGTAGGAATAGTTAACTTACTTGTTTAATTTGAGCTATAGCGAGAGCTAATTTATACGTAAACTTGGGGGTAGTTGAATACAGTCAAAGGACACACATTTTTTGCCCCTCTTCCCCCTCCTCTGTCCACATTACAGCTCTGCAATGACTTTTCCGTCAGGTACATGTCAACAACATACCTCTTTTCAAGGGTGCAAAAAATGCTTTCTGCAGGCCGATCTTTGAAATCATTAGCTAAGGCTGATAGACTGCAGAATAAATGAAGGACTGCCACAGCGCGATGTCCATAGTCTCTGAGCCCAAATAGATTACGCGACAGGCGGTCCTTTCCGTTAAACTTACGTCGGGTATTAACCCTTTCAAACCTGGAGTCCATTCCAATGGACATTTAAATAACATGTAATCTTATGGAAAACAGAAAAATACAATATGCACATCAATTTAGACGAGGAGACAGCTCTAAGATCAACCATGTTGGTCAAAAATCTGTTTCTACACAAAAATAATTTCAGGTATGAAAGGGTTAAACAGTCAAAAAAGTAAGGATATGCAACTCACGCCCGACATCATGTAAACACTGAGGACAGTTTGTACCGTACTCTATTTGGCTCACTGGCGGATCCAGCTGAATGTCTTTCTCTCTCTATGGCCATCCAGCTTTTCAGAATTTTGGCAGTTTATCGAAAAATTTAGCTGTTCGAAAACTTTTGTCAATTTTTGACCGTTAAAAAATTATTTTGCTGACAAATTTTTGAGGAAGTAATTTTTCCCTTAAAACGCTGCTATAGTAGACAATTTTGCACTCAACATTTTTACTTTTACGGCAATACTCATGGTTTTGTCACGGCGGCACGCCACTGTTAAGACTGCCGTTATATAGATAAAACGTATAACCATGGGCGCCCGGAGGGGGGGGGGGCAAGAGGGGGCACTTCGAAAAAGTCAAAATTTCACTATGAAAAATGAAAGGAAAAATGAAAATGAAATTAAAATGACATTTAATCAAAGGAGTAATTGTTGAGAAACTTCATTACTAGTTTATATTGTAATTTTAACTCATTTTTTGCAAGGAATAATAAATTATATGTATTTTTTTTTACTATCGTTATCATCTGTCGTCCCTTTATCCATTATATCAAACACGTCAAAATTGTTATTATTATTTGATACACCTAAAATGGGTTAATAATTGTACACTATTTGAGTGAAAAAAAAAAGTTTTCCCTTTTTACACGGAGACCTTCCGTTGTAGTTCAAAAATTTTACCCCCCCCCCCCCCCCCCTTGGAAATTTTTCTGCGGGCGCCCATGCGTATAACATAACGTAACAACTCGTTGAGAAAAATCCACGTTTCGATCGACTGTGCGACGGTGTTGCGTTACGGCGAACATGCAAAGCACCACACTCGCGCGCCGGGTGGAGCGGGGTGGAGTTATAGATCGGCAGTGACTTCCTCAAAAAAAAAAAAAAAAAGAAAAGAACTCTCACACACGCTAAAGTATTTACACACATCAACACACAAGCTCGTTCATAACAATGAGACCCAGTCATTTGCATGATCTCACGGCGAAAGTCAAGGTTGCACTTTTAAAAGCTGCAGCTGATTCGACTTGACGGTTCGGTTCGGCGCGCCGCGCTGCGTTTTGTTCGTTGTTTATGTAGTGCGCTGTCTTCCGAGCGGATTCGCCATTAATTACGAGGATAAGCATTATGGCCAATGAGTTAATGACCAACACGCATGCGCGCACCAGTATTTAAACCAACTCGGATGGTTACACAAACAAGCTCTTTTATCCAGAAAAATTGAATACTGCTGCGAAATGAGCCGCCGCGCCGCACTATGTGGTATTTGACCGAAAAAGTTGGCATATACTGTTTCTACTGTCTAAATAACTTGAAATTTGGTATGCGGGGGTACAATTTAACGCTGAATTCAAATTTCACATCAGTTTTTCAAAATTTGAAAATCCAAGATGGCCGCCGACAAATTTTTTGGCTAATCGGTCGGCAGCCATCTTGGATTTTCGAATTTTGAAAAACTGATGCAAAATATGAATTCAGCGTTAAAAGGTACCCTGGGATACTGAGTTTCAAGTCATTTGGACGGTGTTGCCAAATTTCACTCTTGTAGCGATGTAGCCCTTACAACACGTAAAAACGACTAGAATTTCGTGCAAAAACGCAAAATTTGAACTAATTTTCCCTGAAAAAAAAAAAGCCGCATTTTCCCGCAACTTCTGACTTCAAGGCTTATTAGTACGCACTAAGGACTACCATTTCTCATATATATACCCGCGGGATGTGGCAGGATAATTGAACTTAAGTTCTCTTGAAAATCGGAAAATTTACGTTTTTAGCTAAAAACTTTGAAATAGCAAAAAGATATCAAATTCAAATTAAAATTGGATAAAATAGGCATAAACTGATTGTAAATACCTTCAGAAAGACGATCCTTGTACAAAAATTTTGTTCTGACTTCATTTGAAACACTTTTTTTTTACTTTGATTATAGTCTCGTGCCAGCTATGAGGCTAAATTTAATGGTGGTAAAACTGATTTTTCCCCTGGTGGATTCTAGTTAAATTAACCTAGTTTAGACCCGCTAAATACAAGTTTCTAATGCAAAAATCTATGTAGATTCCGAATATCATAACAGTTTTTCCCAATAGCGACCTTTTTTTTTTTGAGTTTATGCCAGCTTTTTTGGTCAAATACCACATAGTGCGCCGTTCCGCAAGCGATCAATCACAGATAAAACTATCAGTAGCGGCCCGTGAAATTTGGCAACCATGCATTTTTCCCACTTAAACTGAGGTAAAAAATCGATTCAAGCGGAGGCTGGCAGCCTCCTCGAGTTTCGATTGTTTTCCATGTATTTAAATGGGATAAAAACACTGTTGCCAAATCGCTCGAGCCGCCACTGAAAACTATTCTCCTTAAAATGACCGGAATTCGAATGGAAAGTCCCCGAAAAGAAATTTGGACCAATTTGACGATAATTGAGGACGTGAATGCAAGAAGGGCACTTCTTCATTGCAGCGTTTTAGTATCTCATTTCCTACTTTATTTATTTTATTTTTTTTTTTTTTTTGCAGAATATGAAAGACTTAATTTTTCTTAGAGATTGCACAAAAAAACAACCATAAATCGTGAATAATTCTCAGTAAAATTTTCAGCAAGATACAATGATTTGCTTTCCTTGGAAAGAAAAAATAAACTGAGGAAATAATGAAACACTGTAATGCTGAAGTGCCCATCTCGCACTCACCCAAGTCCTAAGTCCACCCTAAGTCCACCCTAAGTCCACCCTAAGTCCACCCTAAGTCCAAATTGTATTTTCAAACGGCATTCTGGCCATGCATAGGCGCCGTGTCACAAGGGCTAAGGACTATTTCCCCTCCCCCCTACCACTTTTCTGCGAATGAAAGGGCTAAACCGAAGAGAGGAATCTTGGACAACACCTAAATAATTTGAAGAGCGATTTGTGCACTCCAAAAGCCGTCTAATTGCACTTTTGAAACAGGTTGGTAAGAATTTGATGACCAGAAAAACAAGGTTTTCGATTTTTGATGTTTTAGCCGTCCCTCCCCTTCCTCTCCACTTTTGCGACCCACACGCCACCGATGATGCTGACAGTTTTTCACCAGAAAAATCAAAATATTAAGTCGTTCTAGAATGATTCGCGTTCGATTGTTTTCCATCGTGTTTGATTGTGTTCCATCGTGTTCGATTGTGTTCCATCGCGTTCGATTGTATTCCATCGTGTCCCACATTGCACTCCGCCGTGTTCCGATTAAAAAAAAAAAAAAAAAAAAAAAAAAAAAAATTGGCCCGACGAGGTTTGCTTCGCGGCTTCACAATTTCGCTGCGCGATATAGCGATATTGAATAATTCAGTTGCTTGCATGTCACGAGTGTTAACAATTTAACTACTCAGAGCTATGAGATTGAGAAGTGCAGGTGCAGAAACATGAAACCGAAGTACTAAGACGCGATCGGCGGTGGCGAGCGAATACCACGAAGCACTTAGAGCATTAAAATTCAAGTCACTCGAAGTCGATGTTTGAGCGAGGTTGAAGTGCGAACCAATTTGTTTAATCCTCTTTAACGAGGGCAGGTATTAGCCAAATTATGTGGGTATATAGATGATTGCGATTGCAACACGGCTTAAAGTTGATCAGTATCTGCCCGATAATCTTATGGTAGAATGGTCCCACACCAATGATGCTTAATGAATGCTAATAAATAGATAAAGGTACTTACATAAAAAAAACGAAGGGTACTCGATGTGTGTACGCCGAGAAAAAAATAAGCTTCTAGATTGATGTAACATGTAACCAGGGCTAAGTATACATCCAGCGCCAACATAAGTGAGTTAGGGTGCAATGGGTCTGTTGCAAACTTTTGCTACAACGATTAAGAGTATTTAATCTAATGTAAAATCGCCTCAAAAGTCCATTGGTGGCATCAAAAAGTTATAAAATGCAATAATAAACTCACAAGAAACGTTTAATGAAATCCAAGATGGCGGTAAAATATCGAGCATTCAGTATGCATGCACCTTTAACATCCAAGGATTGCCAACGTTGACAACCTCACAGCTTCAGAGGTTATGTGTTTATTTACGTTGTGATTGGGTGTGATCGATATTGTGAGGTTGGCTATCCTTGGATGTTCGTGGTGCATGCATACAGGTTGCTAAATATTTTACCGCCATCTTGGATTTCATTAAACGCCTCTTGTGAGTTTATTATTGCATTTTATGACTTTATGATGCCACCAATGGACTTTTCAGGGGATTTTACATTAGATTAAACACTCTTAATCGTTCTAGCAAAAGTTTGCAACAGACCCATTCAGAGACTTCACTTGACATCAACTTGACTTGACTCAAACTTAAAAAGTCCTCCAAATTCATAATTTGCGATTCAGAAACCCTCCTTGAACCAACGCGTATAGAGGTATGTTGAGCAGCGGCGGCTCGTGCTATTTGGCAATAGTGTTTTTCCTCCATTTAATTCAATGAAAAAGAATTGAAGCGGCGCTTCACCAGCAATCGATTGTTTTCTATAGATTCAATTGGAGGAAAAACACTGTTGTCGAATTGCACGAGCCACCATTGCTGTCGAGGACCCTTCGAGCCTCACTTTTACCATGAGCAGTGGCGGCTCGTGCAATGTGGCAACGATGGATTCTCTCCATTTAAACCTATGTAAAACTATCGATCTTCAGGAGGTGCAATTGCACCCCCAAGATATCGATACTTTTGCATAGGTTTAAATGACAAATAAGCATGGTTGCCACATTGCACGAGCCGCCACTAACCATGAGCACTTTTACCTTGAAGAGCGGCAGTAAGTATGCAACCCGCCACTTCGCTGCTTCTTCGGGCCGTCCGGTATAGTAGAGGCGCTGACTTTTCCACATTGTGCAGCGATTATTTCGCTTAAAACGCGTCTTATCGAAAAAAAAAAAAATAAAAATAAAGAGGACCAAGAATCTTTCTAAAAGTTTTTTCCATTAGATTTCAGATTTTTTCTCTTTTTTTTCTTCTTTCTTTTCTTTCTTTCAAATTTCTGATCCGTAACATAAAATTTGTGCCGTTGAAGGTACAATGTTGCCTGAAAAGTACAGTCAGACGTAACAGAATTTCTGACGCTGAATTTCTTGAGTTCATCAATGAATTCTACACTTAAAATTTGCTCGGGACACCAATTTTCATGACATTTGCTTCATAATGGTGATCCAAAAAAACCATACATTTTTTAAAACTTTGGGGGACTGCAGCTCAAAAGAGGGGCATTTCCGGACACATGTTTATTGGAAAAAAAAGTCTTATTTCGACCTCTAGAATATATGATTACAAGGACGACATATGTTTCTGAGACACCCTGTATAATATATTAATATACTCGTACTCTACATGGTTTTCCAACTCATGATCAATCTCTTAGCGCGACTTGCATAACATAATATTATTCCGAGCAAAGAAAAAACTCAGTAGGTATAACTATATGTAGATAAGGTCATCGTGCTCTCGAAGACGACGCGACGGGTAAATAAAGCGAAGGAGTGTCTTTCTTCAGTCTCCTGCGTTCTCGCGTTGCGTTGGTTGGACTGGAGAACTGAAAATGAGGAGAGGAGAGCGCGAGTAGACCAAGAGGAAAGGTGGGGGGGGGGGTGTTTTTCAATTGCAGATTCGTCCAGTTGTTGCAGACGAATGACGGATGGATTTTGTCCGTGCGAAGATTAATAGCGATGCACAGCGCTTTGATCTGCAAGTGACAAGAGACTCAAGAGAGCGATTCCGCCATCAACCAACGCGGCCCACGGACTCGGTCCCACTTTGTATACGGATTACGGGCAGAGCACAGCAGCGGTTGTGATTGAGCAGTGAACAAAAGGCAGTTTTGTGCAATTCGGCAACAATGTTTTTCCATAATTTGATTCCATATAAAATAATCTACCCCCCCCCCCCCGAGATTTATTTGGCTTATGTTCAAATTCAATTAGGAACCTACAGCCACATATAGACAAGTTGGGTTAAATATGAGTAATTTTTTTTTTTTTTAATTTTTTTATAGTGTATTTTCAGAAGACACTGAAGAGTTCAAACATCCATGTTCTAAGCAACCAGATTTTCACCGTAATCTTTGTCGTGAACCCAGTTTTAACCCTCTAAGGACCAGGTTAGTTCAAAAGAACGCCACTCCTTCGTTTATGTGTATGGGGGGGGAAGGTAGTTAACTGTTCGTACTCGGGGGAGTTGGAATTGCCTATACGATACATTGAAGGCGCCCGACGAGACCTTGTCTTGTGTAGTGTTTTCATCTATATTTGCGTTTATAAGGAATGAAGACTGAAACAATGTGAAAAAGACTAGAGGAGAAAAACGAGTATACTCGGGCTTGGCCCATAAAGGGTTAAGGAGTCCGAGTGACGAGACCAGTGAAAAATCTGATGCCTCTACCAGGGCCTATGGATTGGCAGTCAGGTGTCCTGACCACCAAGCTACCGTGGCCGGCAAATCGAATGTTGTACTATCGCCAGCAAAAGAAAGTATCATCGTAGACATTTTCATCGTATAATCTCCTGAGTAGTTTCAGAGAATTTTAGGGATTTTGGGGATCTCTGCGAGTTAAACAGGATTGCCACTTGGAAGTATGCCTTAAAAAAATCAAAATCTCTTCTGAAAAATAGAAAAATCGACCAAGAACAATTTCGATGAGAGGACTTTCTTTTGCTGACTACAGTACATAGTTATTTAAATGGAAGGGAAACGTTGTTGCCAAATTGCACGAACCGCCATTGCAGTGAGCATAGTGGATGGAAGGAAACCAACAAGCTGTACTATCGACGAATTAAAGACTGTCGCGAGATTTTCACACATTTTCAGTTATGGGTGTGAGTGTGGGGCTAATCTGCAACGGCTTTCCGGCCCCACCCGCACGCACTGGCCTCTCATCTGCGAGGTGTGAGGTGTATGAAGAGTGGCCGAACCAGAACCTTGAAGGCGAAACTTAGCTCGTGAAAATCTCGCGACAGTCTTTTAATCTTTATGGGGATTTTGCAAGCTTTTGCTATGAGCAAAATAAATAGTCCATTCTGATGTGAAAACCAGGGAAAATCTCGAGAATCACATAATGAAAGTCTAAAATTTCAGAAATAAACTCACATAACTGCTACGTAACGGCAAGATCGTAATGGCGGTCTAACGCAGTATACATGGGTGATTCCTCTCTAATTTGTCACTTCCTCTACGGAAACACAAAGATGTCTCAATTTAGATAGGAGTCTCCCATGATACCTGCGTCGAACCGCCGCGCCATTACGCCTGGTTATGAGGGCGAATTTCGTGATTTTTTTAGTGTACTCGTCGCCATTTTTACAGGTTTTTATATGCAATTTTGCCACATTGCATGAGCCACCACTGCTTTGCTGTTGCTCTCCGACTACTCACACACTCAAAGAAGCGCGCGCGCGCGCGCGCGCACACACACACACTAACACTCCTCATAAGCAGACTTTAAATCAGCTGACTTATTGACTTGCTAGTGAGATATAGTGAGACTTCAGGAGTTGTTAGACGTATGGGACATGGGCGCTTACCGCTTGGCACTCTTGGTTGGGCGCTGGCTGCTTTGCTGTGACTTTGCTGCCCACGCCACGCGACCACGGAGGAGGGTGACGTGACGCTCTGGTCTGTCCGGTGGGTAGGGGGGGGGGGGGGCGCCCAGACCGCGTCTCCTAACCTTGGCCTACAGTGACTCATGCCCTCATGCCTCTAATGGCTCAAACTGAGGAAAAAAAACAAAAAAAACAAAAAACAAAAAAAAAATACGTCATTGTGAGAGGTGAAGTGAACGCAGATCCGATGCTGAGAATGAGATGGATTCTGCTCCAAAATTGAGTGGGATGTTGCACCGTGTGACAGTGAGAGTTCGTTAGTGTGTTTGTAAGTGTGTGTGAGTTAAACTTCACACTACTACGGTTAGCACGACCGCGACGCTACGCGGCGGACGCCAGATCAATCTTTGTAGCCCGCAAAAAGTTGACATTTCGGTTGCTTTTTACTTTTTTTTTTTTCAAAACCGACGATTAGGGCCGCGTTCCTGTGCGGCGTGAGGGTATTTCTGCTACCGCCTTTAGGCCCCATCATCGAAGGACTCTGAAGAAGAAAATTTCAAATGAGGCCCTACACCGAAAAAATGCTGTGGTAGCGCTGCACAATGGTCTGAAATCGCAAAAAAGTGGCCAAAAATCAGTGGAAAAAAGTAACAAAAAATCATTGTTTTTGACCTTCTGAGCTTAATTTGAAACTTCATTGGGTCGTTTTTCGGTTTAAACTACTTGTTAAAGGTGTTCGCTGTCCTTAAAATTGGTCTCAAAAGTTTAAAAATGATAACTTGAAATTTACTTTCTGAGTTTTGGCCACTTTTTGGCCATCTTAGGCCATAGTGCGCTGCACTGTGATCTGAGATCGTGAAAAAGTGGCCAAAAATCAGCGAAAAAAAGTCATCAAAAGTAATCGTTTTTCACCTTTTAAGATTAATTTAAGACTTTTCGATGACATATTATCACAGTTAACTTACTTCTTATAAGTGTTCTCTGTAATTAAAATTGGTCTTAAAAGTTTATAAATCATAAATAGATGATAAATTCACTTTTTGATTTTTGGTCTACTTTTTGAGGATCTCAAATCACAGTGCGCTGCGACAAAACCGCTGGTTGAAAAATGACCCGGCAAAATACTTTAGTAGAACTAAAGAAAGGTTTTTGTAGGGTACGTCTAACTAAAGAGATTTTGCTGATCGAACCAAAGATTTGGTTGACTGATGGATCATTTTTCTACTGAAGGTCTTGTCAGCACTATCAAAGTGTTTTTTCCTGTTTTTTCTGTGTTTGTTGTAAAGCCTTGTATAGCCTTGTATAGTCTTGTAAACCATTTCCAGCCTCTGAAGAAGGACGCCGCGCCTGACGAATCTCGAGGTCCAATTTTGTTTGGAAGGGATGGTTCGTGGTTCCCCGATTAACCTTTTCTTTCGCCGCTCCTCACATCGGGAAATGGTTCAGAATGAATTCTTATGGCATTACACACACATACAGTGTTGCCAGATTGGAGTGGAAAAGCCAAAGAGTAAACAAGAGTCGCAATTGAATGGAAAGCCTGCGTGGTCAACGTAGATAAGGGATCCGAACGCGGGCTGGCCTCAGTTGGCCTCTGATTGGCCTCTGATTGGCTGCAACGGGTGGAGCAAAAATGGCTCGGGGTATAGGGAAAATAACACGGGATTTTCGTTCCGGGGCGTTTATCTCGAAACCTAAGCAAAATCGTATCTAAACAATTTAGACAAGTCGATTTAGCAGATTTTTCCGAACAATTTGATAGGTCATAAATGCCACTTTATTGCAAATTCGAAAAGACTGTTTCAGTTTAAAAGTACGCACAATAGTGTGATTACATGCTTGGCGTGTGTTCGAGCAGTGTTTGAGTAACTCACTATTGTGCGTACTTTTAAACTGAAACAGTCTTTTCGAATTTGCAATAAAGTGGCACTTATGACCTATCAAATTGTTCGGAAAAATCTGCTGAATCGACTCGTCTAAATTGTTTAGATACGATTTTGCTTAGGTTTCGAGATAAACGCCCCGGAACGAAAATCCCGTGTTATTTTCCCTATACCCCGAGTCATTTTTGCTCCACCCGTTGCAGCCAATCAGAGGCCAGCCGAGGCCAGCCCGCGTTCGGATCCCTTATCTACGTTGACCACGCAGGCCTTCCATTCAATTGCGACTCTTGTTTACTCTTTGGGAAAAGCCGTACGTTTTACATTAGCCTCGTTTATGCGAGCATCTCAACCCGGGTTCTAGAACCCGAGTTCAGCTGAACCCGAGTTGAGATGCTCGCATAAACACTTCGGATCTCGCTGAACTCGGGTTCGACTCGACCCCGATTCAAACCCGAGTCGAGTCGGTGAACTCGGGTTGAGATTTCACGCATAAACACCTCGGAGTTCAGAACCCGGGTTCACGCGGCATCGATGTCACCAATCCGAGCGAGGTTAAACACGCGTCTTATGCAGTCGCACTTGTCCGTACCGCACCAAGCATCGCCGCCATTTTAGTCAAAAATGTAAACAAACACAGAGAAGAAGAAGAAAGAAATCCTTTGAACTCGAGTTCAAATACACGGGTGTTTATGCGCTAACCCGAGTTGGACCCAGGTTGAAACTCAACTCGGGTGACTCAACCAACCCAGGTTCAGATCTCTCGCATAAACGAGGCTATTGATTTAAATGGGGACGATACGGCTTTTTACCCTCGATCTGGCAACACTACACACATACCTGAACAAGCGGCTCTTGTGAGATAAAATAAAAAGTGATTTGCGTCATGCACATAAAACATCAAAATTAATCGCTCAATCCATGTATCCGCAAATTGAAGAAATTTCGAAATTTCGTGACAGAATGGGTTTGGTATAAATTACTTTTGGCTTGTAATTTTACATTAATCAAACGGCAGCACTCTGGCGCAGTGGCGGCTCGTGTGATTTGGCAACAGTGTTTTTATCCCATTTAAATACATGGAAAACAATCGAAACTCGAGGAGGCTGCCAGCCTCCGCTTGAATCGATTTTTTACCTAAGTTTAAGTGGGAAAAATGCATGGTTGCCAAATCTCACGGGCCGCTACTGCGGCAGACATCGGCTCTGAACGCTGAAAAAATTCGAGACAAGTGAGCGGTGTCGGCTTGGTAAATTGGCTTGGGATACATAGTGAGGTTTGAAATCATTTACGTTAGTACCTACCTCAAATTTTCCAAAATGGAGCTTTTGAAAACTTTTGCTCTGAGCAAATGAATAGTCCAGTTTGATGTAATTACCAATGAAAATCACCAAAATCACACTATAGGAAATTCTAATTTTCAGTAATAATAAGGTAGATGACCCAAAGGTGGCCCGGCTCTTAAGGTGGCCCACCCCAGCTTATTTCAGTTAATTACACGGATTGACGATTGATGGCTTTAGTGCTGAGTAGCTGGATGCTATTGCTTCTCCCACTCCAAAAATCAAGAGCATCAAGCGATTTAGTCGGCGCGGAACAGTGCAACGTCCGTTTTCGCAGGTCTTCAGCTAATTTTGCACGGAAGTAAAAAATCGTAAAAGCTAAGACTTAAAATCGATTCCACCTTTGACTTTCAATTCATCATAAATCATTATAATTTCTGGTGAACTAGAGTCTAGATTCCGTTTTTGAACGATACAATAGCATTTGAAAACTTATTAATGAAATTTAAAAGGGGGTGACCACTTTTAGGTGCATCAAAAATATGAGGGGTGGCCACCTTAGGTGCATGTTTTGCGCGATGTCAAAACTCTACTTTTTTTCAAACGCAAAAAAACCTCAAAAACCAGCAAATTTTAAAAAAATGAAATTAACATATGATAGCCAACTGTCTGAATCGTAAATTGACATATTTAGTTTTTTTTATCTCTCATGCCTCATATGTGCATATTGGCCCCAAGCATAGGTATGGCCACCTTTGGGTCACTTACCTTATAGGAAATTCTAATTTTCAGTAATAATAAACTGTCATAACTGCCATAACGGCAAGTTTGTAATAGCGGCTCAACGCAAGTATCATGGGAGATTCCCTGTCTAATGTGTCACTTTCTCTGCGGAAGCACAGAGATATGTCTCAAGTTAGATGGGAATCTCCCATGATACCTGCGTTGAACCGCCATTAAGCCCGATTCTGTGAAAGAATTTCGTGATTTTTTAGTGGAATCATCGTCAGTTTTACTGGTTTTTATGCAAGAATCAATTTTTCGATCCCCAGTAGGTAGCAAAAGTTTGCAAGAGCCTCATTAAACCTAACCTGCTCTGGTGCTGACCGGATCATCTACTGAGGACAGAGTTATAAACTGTGTTACTGCGAAGTCAACGGTTAGCCGACAATCACAATAACAGTGCACTCATCGGTCGCAATCGGTTATGATAAAACTTGCGTAGCGTTCCAAACTATCTCTTTCACTCTCCCCCGTGACCCCCATGTATACCCATGTACCTATGTACCTATCTCTTTCTAGTTTCGAAATTCGTATACAGGGCCTTGTTTTACAACACATCATTATCAAAATCGCATTAAAATGCCTTGAGGAATTCATTTCAGCCAAAAAATTTCACAAAAGATGTCTCTATGTACGATTTTAAAATTTTTAAAATTAGAGTGAGATGGCAGTACATGGGGGTTACGTGAGAGCGAGAGAGATAAACTGTCTTCGTTTGGAACGCTCATCACCGGCAGTCGCCATTACTGAAACCCTCTATTGGTCTTTTACGATATTCATTTTCAAATTGGAATCAATTCTCGCCGACACTATCCAAATATGTTTAGATTCAGAGAAAAATACCAAAAAAAAAAAAAAAAACAAAAAAAAATGCTCCCCCTTTGTGCTCGTATTTTTCCTCATTGACACCTATTTGCCTATGAATTCGCCCATATTTCCACTTATTTATTGCTATAAGCACATATTATACTACCAAAATATAGTACGTACAATAGTTTAGTAGGTATAAACATAATATAAAGTCTATATACAGTACGTACTTTATAGAGTTCATTCGGGTGGGGGGAGAGGGGGGGGGGACAAAAGCAGCGATATAAGTAAATTAAAATTTACTAAAACCAAAAAAAAAAAAAAACAAAACAAAAAACAAAACCTTCACGGATAGATTTTGAGTTGTGTGATACCTACTTACTCGGTATATACACTATACAGCTATGGTACATAAATGACTGCTGTGTAAAAACTCTAAAAGCACCGATCCATCAGGGCATTAAAATTAGTGGGAAGCACTGGCGCAACCAGGATATCTTCCATCTCTCTCATTTCCCATTTGAATGTATGAGTATAGGAAAAGGACAGAAGGAGGGGGTTTTATCCCCTTGTCCATCCTTGTCTAACATACGTTTTTTAATGGAGAAAAGAGAGAGATGAAGAAACTCTCGGTGCGCTACTGGTGGGAAGTGAAGTGTTACGATCTCACCATAAATGGCATTTCTTCGACGGAACACCTCTCGAATCGAACAACGATATTATTACGAACGAATAAAAATTCGCGCGAACACGGACTCATTTCAAGGTTCGTGAAATCATCTATCGAAATTCACACTGTTTATTCCTTCTTTCCCCGCATTACTTCCTCCCTCTCGAATTCTCCTTCGTCCCTTCCCCCTCGATCAAAGCTTTAAAAAAAAAAAAAAAAAAAAAAAAAAAAAAAAAAAAGTGACAGTTAATCATTAAGTATTTGGAGGTTGTAACATTTCGACCGCATATTTCAATTGCATTCGTAGATTCGTTGAGCATTTTTGCTCAATGAGCGCGCGGAAAGAAAAAGCTTTAAACTTGAACTCGTTTCGAAACATTCGTCACCCTCTACCCCCTTTCATGGACGCCCGCAGAAAAATTTCCAAGGGGGAGGGGAATAATTGTTGAACACCAATGGAAGGTCTAGGAGACACCCCCCCCCCCCCCCCCCCAAGGAAAAAGGGGAAACATTTTTTTTTCATCCAAATAGTACGCACATTAATTGCCAATTGTAGGTGTACCAAATAATAATAAATAATTTTGACGTGTTTGATATTTAATATACTTATGAATAAAGGGACTACCGGTGATAATGATAGTAAGAATATTGTCTAATTCTACTATATTCCTCGCAAAAAGTTAGTTGGATAATTTAACTTAATTATTTGTTTATTTTTTATTTATTACAAAATAAACTAATAATTACGTTCATTAACTATTACACCTTTGATTAACATTTCATTTTCTTTTGTTATTTTCATTTTTTATCGTGAAAGTTTGACTGTTTTGATTTCCAGGGGGGGAAAGTGCCCCCCTTGCCACCCACTGCGGGCGACAATGCCCCCTTTCTAGTTCGCATAAAGAATGAATAAAATAATGACTCGATAGTGTTACATATATACCTACCTACTTCTGTGTTTACATTGATTTGGTTTATAAGTAGTGCATGTATCTAGCAAAAGTTAGCTTCCGCGTTAGCGATTGTATTACTCTTGCCTTTGTTTCAAGGCCCAAATAGAGTAATAGAGTAGATTACACCTATGGTCCTTTCTGGCTTTTCTTGGAATTAATGTGGGTTGGGAGTGCTCGATTCCGCGTTTGTACGTTTTACCAGCTACATCAAACTTTTCCTATTCTATAACTATACCTATTTTGTAAATCCGATGTTTCACTTTAGGTTGCGTTATAAGTAATCAATTTTACAGAATAGTTCTTACAGTTCTAATACAATGGGGTTTTTGTTAACTTCTGTTATATAGAATTAAATAGGTAATGCTTACTTAAAATCCAACCAAAATTATACTGAGCACTTTAAAAAAATTAAGAAATACAATCACAGACTCACAATTAACACCAGTTCAAAACTTTTCATAGACATTTTCAATCAATTTTTAAAGTTTTTTTTTTTTTTTTCCCCCCCCCCCCCCCAATTTGAATTCATTTGAAAATATGTCAAACTTACAAAACAAATAACAAAGCTTTAACGATACATTTTCAAAAGATAGATGTACCTTCAATGTGTCATAACATGACATTATAAACGTTTCAGAAATATTTTCAAAATATTACAATAAAAACGGCAATCTAAGAGTCTTGAGAACACGCATTTTCGATACGTTTGTTTTTCTTTTTTTCATATCGTCTGTGAGCAGTGGCATGGCGTAGCGTGCATTTTGGCAACGCTCTATTGTGTTCATTTAAACCCTTGTAAAAGGTCGAATGTGAAAATGTTCACCGAACACCCAAATAGTTCGATTTTTTCCACGAGTTTAAATGAATGAACTGCAACGTTGCCAATTTGCACGCTACGTCACTGTTTGAGAGCAGAACCGAGCCGGACCAGAAACCTGTCTGAAATGTTTTCCCGTGCGGTGACTAGTGAAATTACAGGCATTTCCTCAGGTCGGACACTAAAATCGGTATTTAATATGTGTATGAGCAGTTTTCGATACTTACGGGACATTGAAACCATTTCAATAATACGCCTGAGTGATTCGTTTTCGTAACTCATTAAAAGGAAAAGCTACTTCAACATTTGTAAATTAATATCTCAACTAGTGACTTCAATGGGGCTGTTCACACTTTTGCTGTAAGCGGATTTAATAGTCGATACTGGTGGAAAAATCTCCAAAAATAACGATGGTAGGCACTAGAAACTTTTGAAGCCCACTCCTAAACTCAATAATAAACGCTTTTATTTGCGCGAGTGTAATGGTGGCATAGGGCGGTAATAATGAGAGATTCCTATCTTAATTTCGTCACTCTCTGTAAGTATGTTGACAAGGCTGATTCGCAGAGTAATTAGTTATCAGAGTAGAGATCCTCATTCGATGAAGGGTACCGTGACACCTAGTAACACCGGTGTCAAATGAAAGTGTCGTCTCTTATTGGTCACTTCTTGATGGAGTTACAGTATTGTTAGATGGGAATATCCCATTATTATACTACCCTAAGGCCTAAGCTACTATTACGCTTGCGCACATAAAAGCGTTTAATCAGTGTAGGTGTGGATTTCAGAAGTTGTTAGTGCTGCCATCGTTATTTTTGGAGGCCTTTACGCCGGAATCGATTCTTAAATCGCTTATAGCAAAACTGTGCGACAGCCCCATTACCGGGTT
The DNA here is from genome assembly GCA_011764245.1 of Trialeurodes vaporariorum. Lineage (NCBI taxonomy): Eukaryota > Metazoa > Arthropoda > Insecta > Hemiptera > Aleyrodidae > Trialeurodes > Trialeurodes vaporariorum. Next base: position 7,749,546 of record VMOF01000024.1, on the reverse strand, counting down.
AGGCAAAATGAACTCCGCGGAGTAGGTACGAATTTTTAAAAACCTATACTAAAGAGCGAGTTATATAGTTTCCTTTTTTTTCATGCAACCTGGACCTGGTTATTAAGGTGGATCCTCAGCGTTTAGTTCCATATTCTGCCACCAGAAAAAAATACGTTCTTTAAATGGAAAAAATAATGGTAAACGCAAATAAATGAAAAAAAGGGCTTCGATAGAGCCTCGAAAACAATCTAAGGAACATTTTAGTACAAACAGTAAGTATGCTAAAATGTTACGAAATAAGCGAGAAACTATTGAATTTCGGAAACCCCCTAATGGCGTCCAATTCTATATTTGTTTGTTTTCGAGGCTCCACCGAAGCCCTTTTTTTCATTTATTTGCGTTTACCATTATTTTTTTCCATTTAAAGAACGTATTTTTTTCTGGTGGCAGAATATGGAACTAAACGCTGAGGATCCACCTTAAAGGCGTTTCCGCGTTATGTTTTCGAAATGTTTTTACGATATACGCACATTTTAAAAACGTTTTTGACTCTGTTAGTGCGATCAGGGCAGACTCTCAGCTCAATTTGACACTCTTTTCCTTTCTTTCTTTCTGTTCTAGGCGCAGCTACAGCGGACGCAACAACTAGAGAAGATCAGACTCTTATCCATTTACGAAGATCAGGGCAAAGTGGATAGGATAGGGAGCGCTTTGAGTGACTCCTCGACGGGTGGAAAAGTGAGGCAGCTGTTTCAGGAGAGAGAGAGACGATGCCCTCGGAGTAAAAGCCACGGAGCAACTACAAACGGTAGAGGCTGGGATAAAAGTTTCCCCCTGGAGCCGCTAAACAAGGAGAAAGAGAAAGAGAAAGAGAAGGAGAAAGAGAAGTATATCAAAAGCAAATCAAAAAGCGGAATAAACAATCCCGATTTACATGGTATTCTAACGAATCAGACCAACTTAGACGATATCAATTCAAATCTACGGCTCAAGGATAAGTTTAGTTTCAACAAGCGGCCAGGGTTCCACAACGAAACGACAAATGTGCTGAATAACATCAATAGCGGTATATTCTCAAAGTTGCCCAACATTGGGGGGCCTCTCCTCTCGGAACAAAAGACTGATAACAGAATAGGCGAAAATTTTAATGCTCAAAAAGGGATATCGACGAATGCGAATGGTGAGATGTCTCCGACGAAAGATATAAGTGCAATTACAAGAGGCGTGGCCAGGCTTCCGGTGTCGCCGAAGAAGAAAATAGAGGTCAGTATATAAAAAGCTTCTTACTTATCAGAGTTGCCAGATCTCTGCATCAACTCCAGCAGAAATAAGTCCGAGTTTTAATGAAAGAAGTGGACGAAGAAGGGAGGTATAGTCGTGGACAAAAAGAATGTCAGACAGTGGCGGCTTTGGCAACAATTTCTTCGCTCCATTTGAATCTATGTTTCACCATCGATTGCTGGTGAAGCGCTGCTTCACTTTCAAATCGATTATTTTACATACAATCAAATGGAGGGATGACATTGTTGCCAAATTGCACGAGCCGCCCCTGATGTCAGATGGCTCCTACATTTATTTTGTGCATGTAGCTCGCAATACAAAAATTGAGCACGAGTATAGACCACATAGCAATAAGTATAACGTATCCACTGATTTATCTTGTTGGCATACTCATCCATGTTCCATTCTTGTACTGCGGGCAACGGATTGAACGGACCTATACGTAAACCAACGAGCTATAACTTTAAAGTGGCAAATCAAGGAACGTTCCGCTGGTTCATACCACCTAGGGCGCCGCCATCTTGCCGTAAAAATCGATTTTGAGGTTAAATTTTGTAGGTCGTTTCCGGTCGTTTCATAAACAAACTCGGGCATCGCCGGAAACGACCTACAAAATTTAACCTCAAACCTTGGAATCTGCCGTCCAAATTCCGCTTTTCCCGGGATCCCTTCTACCCCGTGTGGGACACGGTGGACCAATCCGCTGCTATCTGTCACTCTAAAGTTATAGCTCGTTGACGTAAACATCCAAAACATCACTGAAAAAAAAAATACTAACTTTAAGTATATTTACTTACTTAAAAGTATGGTCAAGACAAAACAATCTATGTTTTACCATTTAAAATAGTTAAATTAAAGCAGCACGGATTGATTTAACTATATTTTAAATTGTAAATCTAAGAACGTCTTGTCTTGGCCACACTTTTAAGTAAGTAAATACTTAAAGTTAGCATTTTTTCCAGTTTTGTCTGACACTATTCTTATGTCTGCGGCGCACGCAGGAGTATTTACCCCAAAAACCTGGCCAAAATTATTTGCGTGTTCTTGAATATTTGAAAATCGATTTTGGTTAATTTTCCAATTTAAACTCAAAAGCCCTATTGCACGGTTTATGGTTGGAAAATGGGTAAAAAATTAAGAATTTTGGCTCAAACGAAAGGTCGATAGCTCATTATTCTTTTGCCGAGTTATTGACGCTTATTTCATAAAAAAGGCTTGACTTCAACATGTTTTTTTTAAAAAAAAGGGGCAATTTCTTGTAATTTTTGACTGTTGGAGCAGTTGCCTAAAAGGGTCTACTGTAACCCCCTTGTTTTGGTTGGGCCCGGTTTTGCCCGGAACGTATTCAAAATTGCCTTTTTTTAAAAAGATAGAGCCTAAAATTAGAGATTTTTTTCATGCCCATTTTAAATTAGATGTAAAAGGGTCAAAAATGCACGGAAAAAGAAATTGTTGCCATCAAAATGAAGCGCATACCATCTAAAACAACGTCCATAATCGCTGAAATGTTTGGATGCCCCAACGCTTGTCCTCGATGGAAAATGTTAGCTGATTAGTAACAGCGCTTTGAGCGGTGAACAACCGCAGGTGCGTCGAGCGCTCAGCTCCATGTTGTCTCCTAAACAGTAGATAAACGTAGATGTTCCGATACATCTATTACGCAATAAAGCGGTTACTTACCTCTCAAAAACCACCAATAGTTTGTTTTTTGGACGACTTTTCAATTTTCCGTTTTTGGCCAGGTTTTCCGGTCAAATACTCCTACGTGCGGCGTTAAGTACCACCTCTTACCAAGTATAGCGCAGGAAGACGGTCTTTTCGTCAACTCAAGGCCAAAAAGTTGCGATTTTGGAGTCGAGTAGTCTATTTTGAACTTCTCGCAACATATGAATTTAACATTTCACTCTACTCATGATAGATATAAAATTATAGGAATTGCTTACCCTGTCGCGAGGGTCGGGGGGAGGGGGGGCGAATTTTTTCAGGGGTCATCTTTAGTCTTCTTTTCAACTTTCTTTTAATAGAGAGCAGTATCCTCTCTCAAAATGTCGATTTTCCCGACCCACCGTAACGGGTACACTATAATTACCTATAATTAGAGGTCGTTTCAGATAGTTTCGGTTCTGACAGTTCTTTGTTTACATGCGCGGAAGGATGATACTATACGTCCTCCGCGCAGGCTCGCTTTAGTGTTACCACCCGCGTGAAAACTTCGACCCTGCTTACTACGCGTAATAACTTGAAAATTTTGCCGCGTAATGGATTCGGTTAATCATCGTAAATAGTAAATATTGTATTATTCACTAATTACGATAATTAACCGAGTCTATTACGCTGCAAAAAGTTCTGATAATTCGCGCAATGAGCGGGGTCGATGTTTTCACGCGGATGGTAACACCCCAATCAGCATTCGGAAGCTAAACTTTACGTAAAAGTTACGTGCAGACCAAAGCAAATATTACATGCGGCATCGCTGTTTTTACATAAAGTTTCGCAATTACTGAATCGTTTATTTGCAAAAACTAAGTAATAATTGCTTGTTTTGAAAGTAATTTTTACGTTGTCTGTATCTGCGTTTATAAAATGAACAGCGCACTCTGGGTGCCACTTTTCGTAACTCACCTGCTAGTAAGTTCAGTTAATTAGGTAACTCATTCTGGAGAGTCGTGGTAGACATAGTACACGTGTATTTACTCTAGAAATGATACAATGAATTTACATACACAATTACAGACAATTAGAAGTGACAAGTCTATATGGAGGATGTGGGATTTGAACCTGGGCCGCTCCGGTGATGAACAACTGCTTCAGCTTTACCCGATGAGCTACGCCGGCTCGCGAGACTTTAGTGCAAATTATACACATTTAAAGAATTGGAACCCTCATACTCGTATAGAACATCAAACATGAGTGGTTTTTACGTATTCTATACCTTGAATTTATCTGTTGTTTTTTACCAAATGTAACATTCATTTTATCTATGAAGTACCTAATGTTTTAATAAATTCTACGGAAATATTAAGTAAAATGCTACGTAAAAAACGCTTCTGATTCACCTAATTTTTATAAAAAACTTTCCATTCAGAACTTCTAAAAATGTCATCTAAAATATCAATGTTTTTTACGCACGTTTTACGTGAAATTTATCCATGATTATTTACCAAATATTTCATTCAGTTTACCAATATTTTGTGTAAAATTTTGGTGAGTGATAAGTAAGAATTGGATCAAAGAAATTTGTAAGACATGCTTCTCACTTACCTAATTTTTACTTGCAATTTTCTAAAAAGTAATAAACAACTGTTACATTAATTCGAAAGTATTTTTTACTTATTATTTACTTGAAATTTACCCGAGTTTCGTTGTCAAATATTGCGAATTTTTTATCTAAAAGTTACCTGATGTTTTGGAGAAGTATACGTAAATTAAGTGCGATTTTTTTTAATTCATAGTTTACGTAACATTTACTTAATTTCTACGTAATTTAAAAGTTTACCTTTTTTTTTACGTATTATTTGCCTTCGTTGTGCTGATTGGGACTGGATTCCGCGCTTGTAAACAATAAGAGCTGTTAGAACCGAAGCTATCTGAAACGACCTCTATTATTAGTTTTTTTTTTTTACTATTTATTTTATCTATTATTTTTTTTTCCAGATACCAACAATCGGGGCAAGCAAAGGACCACCAGCCCCAGTGGCCCAAGGTCCAAAGCGCGGCGTCCCTAAAGCAAATGTAACGACAACAATTCCAGCGAGTAAAACACTCACCACGGCTGCTCCTACAATTCCTGTGATCAAATCATTGAAGTCTCCCGCCATCAAGCCTCAACCAATCAAACCTATTCTAGCCGGTGCAGATAAAAAGAAGAAACCCGAGTTGGACAAGGCAAAACGACCGGTTCCGCCCGGGTTGGTTCAGTGCAGCAACTGTCAAAGAAACTTCGCTCCTGATCGTATCGACGCCCATAAGAAAATTTGTCAGAAGACGACAAAGAAAAAGCGCAAAGCCTTTGACCCCGTCAAGCAACGTTTGCAAGGAACTGAAGCTGAACAGTTTCTGAGAAAAGCACCGAAATCACCGGCAGCACAACCTCCGGTTAGTGTTGAGTTATTCAGTTATTACACACTTATAAGGCCTTTGTTGGCTTCGCACAATACCGCCTCTACTCATACCCGGCTGCTCTGTTTTGAGATCGGGGAGGTTATGTTCGTCTAGGTATACGTAAGCTTATGGCCCGCTTATGGAGTTATCGAGTATTTTGTTGGTTTTTTGAAGTTCAACCAAAATTGGAAAAGCACGTCAGTAATGAAAGTTTTGGGCTTAGTTATACTTACATCAAGTATTAAACGACTTGAAAAACATATTTAGAGAGGATAAATCACGATTTTGAATGTCATCAACATTGCACTCTCCATAAGCTCTGTATACCAAGATGACCCTAACCTCAAAGAATTAGCTTTGTATGGGTTTTTACGATACGCAGAGAGCCGTGAAAAAAGTTGGGATGACACAGATGACAGAAACTTCGGCGATGTGTGCTGTCTTGCTCAACGGTGGTCATAAACAGGCGTGACACCTAGCAGCGGAAGTCTGAACTACCAAGTGCCATTGAGTTACCCTATAGATTAAATTTTCAGCCTCCTCCTTACCTCTGCCGCATGGCGCAAGTGATAGCGATCGTAACTCTACAACTAGTTTTAATTTTGAAGTCGGGGGTTCGAATCTCGCACACTACGTCTAATTTTGACAATCTTCAGAATTTTATTTACAATTAGGAATGATTTAGTGAGATTTTTTAGGGAAGACCAAAAAAAAACCCGCAAATTCTCACATAGTCATGGAATTATTTTCCTTTCTAATATGTGTTAGGAAAATTTACAAACGATCGCTATCAACACTGAATTCACAATGGAATTCACACACATGAAAATTTGGTTTAATCTCATTTCATATTTTTGAAAGCTTTACTTCATTATTATTTCTTTGCTGTTAATTTATGTTTCAGTGAACCTGCCACTCGAGCCAGCTCGTGGCAGGGGAAACTTTCCTTTCTTTACTTTTTTTGTTAAATTGGTTTCAAATAAATAAATTCAAATTCAAATATATGTAGGTACTTCGTAACAGTAAGTACATTTTCATCCATGATTGACAGCAGCAGCTAGATGTAAAATAACACAAAATAATCATGGTATTTTAGTTGGAGTATACTTAATTTAAGACAAGCATACTATTTCAGTACTTAATCCGGAGTCAGAAGGAACGTAAATAATAATAAAACGAAGGCACCGTAGAAAACCCCCACTTTGCAAAATGCGGTTTTCGTCGAGTTTCTGTCATCACTGTCATCCCCAAAGAGTAAACAAGAGTCGCAATTGAATGGAAGGCCTGCGTGGTCAACGTAGATAAGGGATCCGAACGCGGGCTGGCCTGGGCTGGCCTCTGATTGGCTGCAACGGGTGGAGCAAAAATGACTCGGGGTATAGGGAAAATAACACGGGATTTTCGTTCCGGGACGTTTATCTCGAAACCTAAGCAAAATCGTATCTAAACAATTTATACAAGTCGATTTAGCAGATTTTTCCAAACAATTTGATAGGTCATAAGTGCCACTTTATTGCAAATTCGAAAAGACTGTTTCAGTTTAAAAGTACGCACAATAGTGTGATTACGTGCTTGGCGTGTGTTCGAGCAGTGTTTGAGTAACTCACTATTGTGCGTACTTTTAAACTGAAACAGTCTTTTCGAATTTGCAATAAAGTGGCACTTATGACCTATCAAATTGTTTGGAAAAATATGCTGAATCGACTTGTATAAATTGTTTAGATATGATTTTGCTTAGGTTTCGAGATAAACGCCCCGGAACGAAAATCCCGTGTTATTTTCCCTATACCCCGAGTCATTTTTGCTCCACCCGTTGCAGCCAATCAGAGGCCAGCCCGCGTTCGGATCCCTTATCTACGTTGACCACGCAGGCCTTCCATTCAATTGCGACTCTTGTTTACTCTTTGGTCATCCCAAAACTCTCACGGCTCTTTTGGCATCAGCAGGACTGCGAACTTGCAGCAGCGGTTTACGGTGTTTTTGTCATCCCTAAAAAGCTCAAGGCTCTCTGCAGAGGAGTCTACCTATCTTGGTATGTGTAGAGGCGGTATTGCTTCGCACACGCTAAGCAAATTTTAGCGATCGAATATCATTCATTATCGTATGATATTCGATGGATTTGCATTTTATTTTGATGATATTCGATTGTTTCGTTGGTCTCACCGGAGACCGTTGAATTCCAACAATTGGAAATTTCGAATTCACCTCCGAAGGTAGATTCGTTTTCGAATTGTTGCAACCGGTGTCAGAAATCTCATCTTCTATCCTTTTTGACTCCTTTCGCCACGATAATTTTGGAAATAACGAACTTTTCGAATAAAGTTTATTGTACAGACCATGCGTCGAAGTCATTTTCCTACGAGACAAACATAATTTTAGCTTCGAAAATGCTAGTTTTATTGTTAAAAATGGTCATGTCATTCAGAGCTGATTGAGAGGTTATGTTATGGATCATTATTATCGCATTTTTCATTTTCTCAAGAATACATTCAGAAGTTCATTCTTGACTCTCATTGGATAGATTTTTCACCGATCAGCGGCATCAGTTAGCAATCATCAATTCTTCAAGTGAATGATATTCGATCGCTAAAATTTGAAACTAAGTCAAACTAGGTCAACTAAGAAAGTTCAGAGTAAAAATTCGGCCTAGGGGCCGACCTTTCAACCCACTGCGACGACTGAGCTTTTGTCTCTGCATCATATCATACCCATAAACCAATGATTCGTCGCCTGTAACAATTTTATTTAAAAAAACTTGCATCGGCATTTGAGCGCTCCAAAAACTCTTGACTGATTAAAACTCTGTTAGCTTTTTGATCTTGAGTCAGTAACCGGGGAACCCACTTTGCTGCAACTCGATGCATCTCCAAAATGTCAGTTAAAATTGATTGCACGGAGCCTAAGGAAACACCGACCTCATCTGAAAGCTCTCGCACTGTCAAACGACCGTTTGCCCGAATTTTTTCAAGAATTTGATCAACGTGATTCTCGTCCGTGGATGTCGTGGGTCTTTGCCCATGATCATCATCTTCTACCGATTCCTGCCCGTTTTTAAACCTTGTAAACCAGTCGTAACATTGCGTACGACTAAAACAAAGATCTTTTTAAACTTGCTTTAACATCTGAAAAGTTTTGGTAAAGTTTTTACCGAGTTTAACCCTTTGAGGGGCAGTGGCTAGTGCCACTAGCCACCTTTTATTTATTTTTTCCTGAGCTTATGAGACAGTGGCTATTGTAACTAGTCACTTTTTTTGGTTGGTAAGATGTTCTAAAATGGGGAAAAAATATTTTCCACATGGTAACACAGCGGTAAACATTATTGTTAGACCAGGTAAATGTTGACATTTTGAGATTTTCCCTCCAAGACAGACCGGCTCCCGCTAATGTAGTAATATTTTTTTTTCTGGAAGGTTTAGGCAAATTTTTGAGGCAGATTATGAATCTTGAACGTATTTTGAACGTTTTGAAGTAGGGGAGACCGGGGCACCATGGGTCCCGGGGCACCATGGGTTTTTGCTGGTTCAGTGACTTTCAATATAGTTAGGTTGGCACTACTGCTGTCAAGTGATCATTATAAGAGGTTATGTTCACCCATCCTGTTTGTTATGATTAAACTTCATATCAAAGATGAAAAAACGGGATTGAAAATTTCAGAAGGAAAAAATCTACTTATTTTGATGCGACAATTTTTTTTTTCAAGTGTCGGACTACTCTTCAGGCAACTCCAGTCAAACATTTTTTTCATCCTTACACTCGTAAGGAATTTCCCTCAAAAGAGGGAACAGTTATCTCAATTATTTATAGGTTAGATTTTGCCTTTATCTTGTGAACCCCTATCGGGGCACCATGAGTCCTTTCAATCGGGGGTACCATGGGTCTTCAAATACTCCAATACTTTAATGATAACAAACTTAGTTATCTATTTTCTCTTTCTGTTTGTATTAGGTATAGTTTGTAACTATGAAAGAAAGTCCCAAAAGGGGCTTTATGACCCTGAATAATTAAAAAAAAAATTTTTTGACCGATTCTTTAAAAAAAATTTTTGCGAACCAATTTTAGTGCAATTTTGTTCCAAAATTATTTAGCTATTTTTTTTTTATGTTAAATACTTTGAGATTAACTTGTTTTTAGAAAATACAACTTTGGTCGTTTTTTTGGTGAAATTCTTGTTGTTTTTTTAATCGATTTCAGTATTCCTTGTCTGGACCCATGGTGCCCCAAGTCCGAACCCATGGTGCCCCGGCCCGGGGCACCATGGGTTTTTTTTTTTTTTTTAATTTTTTTTTTGAGCAGACATGTTAAAATTTTTCAAAAACCATAATAGATTATGAAAGTATACAGGGTAATCTCTTTGTAAAAAAAAAGTGGTTGATGGCATGCAATGCTTTCTATGCTTTTTTTAGCTTCAAATAAAAAGGGCCCATGGTGCCCCGGTCTCCCCTACTAGTGAGTAAAATTTGCGGATTTTGTAATATAATTACAAGCGTTAGAATAAGGTGGCTAGTACCACTAGCCACTGCCCCTGAAGGGGTCAAACAGTGATGCATTGTCTATTTCCAAGTTTTTCGCCTTGTAGAAGGAATTTTAGGGCTCAGATAAGACGTTCAGAGGCTTATTATAACTTGAACTACTTATTCACATTCTAAATTCTTGCATTCAGTCAATAATAGGCCTCGGAGATTCATTGAAGCAACATCGTCGTTTACAGCATTGTTTACAGCGTTTTGCCGTTTTACAGCATATTTTGGATTTTTTTCGGTACTGTCATAAAGAATGTAATGTTTTTATTCTATTTATATTATCTTTATAGTCTAGAAAACAACGTGAAAAAAGAAAATAGTCACATCTTCTGTTGCAACATAGCCAATAATCACTTTTTAGCGCAGCTCGAAGCAAAAATGTTGCTCTGCCACACACTAAATTCGGATTAACTTCAAAAGTTACAATTTTTTGGGGTAAACTTTAATGGGCAATTTTGTTCTCTATAGTGTAAATAACAATTTTATGATTTTTTGAGATTTTTTGGTGCTCCTCAAGGTGTCTAAAAAGTTAATTTTAGTCGATCATAGGTCAAAAAGTGCCATTTACGCGTTATTTTCAAGACTAAACCATGCTCAAATAAGTTTCCTGACTGTTATTACAATTTTTTCTCATAAATAATTGTTTGTTTGATTGATTCTGACTTATAGTTGTCATTGTTTGGCCCTTTAAAATTAATTTAAACCTGATTTTCGAAAAAATATGGTAACAAAATTTTCTAGCCCTTTGTGGGGCAGTGGATAGTTACACTAGCCACCTGTTTTCTCCTATACTAGTATATGGAATTGTATGAAAATTTTTTTGGGGTCTATTTTTACCCCAAGGAACCTAGAAATGCAAAAAAATTTGGAAAAAAATTATTTTCCTTAATTTGCCCCTCAAAGGGTTAAACAAAAATTTAATGTTATAACGTTGCTCTAAAAAGACGCGCATTTTGCAATCGCAGATCGCACTAGACAACACCCGCTTTACGTAAGTGCCGTTTCGATACTAATCAAGATAATTCAAATCCGTGAAAACTAGCGTGTTTAACAGATTATTAGCTATCAGATAATACCAAGAAAACGTTGATCAAATCTTTTCTCTGCACACAGTGGAAAAAGTTCGGCTTCTTTTTGATCACACCTCGTATGTAGGCATATGGTACTAATGATTCTTGCTCTGCTCTTGTTCTAGACGCCAAAAAAATCAAACTGGAGGAAAAAACACGAGGAGTTCATTTTCAATATTCGAGCAGCGAAAGCAGCGCAGGAGCACGTGGCCGCCGGTGGGAAATTGTCAGATCTACCGCCTCCTCCTCCATTAGACACTTCCGATCTTACGCCGTGTCCACATTGCAAAAGGAAGTTCAACGAAACGGCCGCAGCAAGACACATCCCACGTTGCGCGGATCTCAACAAAAGAACGAAGCCAGCGCCCAAGAGGAGATGAGATGAGATGACAACTCCAATTGAAATAATTGCTTGAACAAAATTAATTTAATATGCTGTATTAGGGTGATTTCTTGCAAAAATCCAGGACTTTTCGCTGAAACTAAACTGAGTTTTTCGGGTTTTCTCAGAGACGAATAGAGACCCAACACACCGTATGCTTCCCGTGTTAGAAAAGTGTAGCAAGTTTAGCGGTCACAGTTTTGTTCGGGAGTCACCGGCTGCAACGATAAACCAAATACTGTCTCTATACATACCCGGCGGATGCTTCTTTTGAAAAAAAGGGGTTAGGGTTCGTCTTGGTACATGTATAAGCTTATGGAATGCTTATGGCGATATCGAGGATTTGGGTGGTTTTATGAAGTTCAACCAAAATTGGAAAAGTACGCCAGTAATGAAAGTTTGGTACTTAGTTACTTCCCCAAAGCAGTAAAAGAGTTGAAAATTGTGTTTTGAGAGGATAAATCTCGATTTCGCATTTCACGAATATTTCATTCTCCATTAGCGGGCGTATACCTAGACGACCCTAACCTCAAGGAAGCAGCTTGGTATGTTTAGAGACGGTACTGGCTAAACAGTCGCCTACTGTTGAGTGGTGAGCTCAACAAAAAGCTGTGAATGGTCCGCGGTCCCGGAAACGGAAACGGGTTTTTGCTTGGCGAATGCAAACCATGCGCTCATCAGTTAACAGTAGGTGACTGTTGGCTGTTGTTTCGATGGGTTCCAACGAAAATTGAGCCAGAAAAGTGGACACGTGTCGCAAGCTTTGTGCTGGGTCTCTATTTGTCTCTGGGTTTTCTTTTTGGAATTTCATGGAAAAATCTGAAGTCATAGAGCTCGTTTCAGAGTTGTAGGCAGACCCCAACAGTTAATAATCTTTGGAGAATTTTTAATTTTTATTCCTTCAAATCAAATCAAAACTTGCCCAAGACTTTTACTTTTTAGTTTCAAGGGGTGTCCTAAAAGTACTGCACACTTTTGTCTGGGGGTCGAACAAAAGCAGGTATCAAAAAACGCTTTTTGAAAGGCGATTGTCCTAGTAATTGCCTACAAATCAAGATCAAATTCAGCTCTGTAAATTAAATATTCACTGAGTTGCAGCGTTTTGAAAATGTCATGTCGAGCTGACCCTTCCAGGATTTTTAGCACGTTTTTCAAGAAAGAAAAAAAGAGAGTTAAGAAATCAAGTGGTTTTATTTGTTTGTACAAATTTTGCGGAATCTTACCAAGGCTGACAAAAATTTGATGCTTGCATTTTGCCGCTCTTTGACAGTGTGTTAGGCTGTCACTTTGTTCTCTTCTCTTCTTCCATTCATTCTCTTGAGAACTTTTGATTTTTCAACTCTCTTTTTTTCTTTCTTGAAAAACATGCTAAAAATCCTGGAGGGGTCACCTCGACATGTCATTTTCAAAACGCTTTAACTCAGTGAATGTTTAATTTACAGAGCTTTTGGTCTTTAATTGTACGTAATTACTAGGAAGATCGCCCCCTCCCACAAACCGTTTTTAGATACCTGCTTTCGTTCATTCCCAGACAAAAGTGTGCAGAACTTTTGGGACGACCTTTATATGAGCCAAGCCCGAGCATACTTGGTTTTCTCCTATAGTCTAGTTCACATTGTTTCAGTCTTCATTACAGATAAACGTGATTATCGATGAAAACACTTACAAGATAGGTTTCGAAAGCCTTCTATTCGGGCGCCTTCAATTCGTTGTATAGGCAATTCCAACTCCCCCAATTTCGAACAGTTAATTACCTTCCCTGTTAAAACGGAAGCGCGTTCTTTTAAACTAACCTATGGCCCATAGAAGGAACCCGTACACTTTAATGAAAATCCAAATCTAAAATTTATTTTCACTCAATTCCATAATGCAGTATGAGAAATAATTTTGCGGAAATAATGTTCCAAAGATTATCGGTCGGGGTTCGCCTAAACTTCGAAACTAGCTCAACCAGACAAATTAATGTTTCGTTAAAAAATGTTGCTTTCTGTAAAGTTTAACAATAATGGATCACAACTTTTATGGCTCATTAAAACTGTATGATTTTCAAGTGTCAAAAGTTCATTCTGCCAAAGGTCATTCCTGCGGTGGCAGAGTGACCTTTAGACGCTTGAAAAATCTAACAGCTTCAATGACTAATTAAATGTATGATCAATTAAATAGTTAAAATGTTCAGAAACCGACGTCTTTGAGCAAAATATTCATTCATTTAGTAGCTTTAAATTGTCCAATGATGCCATTTCCGTAAAACTCCTAGCATTAGTGGCTCGTGTATTTTGACGGCATCTGTGGGTTTCTTTAATTTCAATCGATGTAAGTACAACAATATCGATTCGATAGTGAATTGTATCTCACCACCAATCGGTTGCTGCACATGTATCAAATGAAAGAAAGGCATGGTCTCCTAATATGCGGCAGTTGGAAAGGGTCTGAATTTTTAGTGTTTTTTAGTGATCCAATGATAGTACTCAGCGAGTTAGAAACAAGAATGCCTTTGGTTTCTAACTAAGCTTTTCATAGATCCGGAGATGCGATTTAGGCACAAATGCATTGTTGTAAGTGGTAACAACGTGTTGTGACGTCACAACACTCATGGTTTTGCGTAAATTCACACGAGTGATATGCCTCCGAAACCGGGGGGGGGGGGAGGTGAAGGTTCTCAGCTCATCAAGCACTTTCATGTTTACTTCACGGAAAAAAAAACTACGGTGAAAATAACCATACGGATACCTGATTTTGGCACCTGCTAGATGTTATGGTAATGTTAACCAGAAGTACACTATGTTTTGACTAGGCACTAGGTGATGTTACCTGATTGCATGTCGAATTTACTCAAAGTATCGGTAAATGTACCATACTTCTGGTCAAGTTTACCATAACATCTAGCAGGTGCCAAAATCAGGTATCCGTATGGTTACTTTCACTAATCTTTTTTTTCCGTGTTTGTAAAAAGTATCGGATTTCAGACTCTTATTGCACGACAAGGGCCGATCCAGAAATTTGGCAACCATGAATTCTTCCCATTTGAATGTATGAGAAAGAATCGATTCTTGAGGGAGTTATGACCCTTATATCAATCGATTGTTTTTCCTACATTCAAATGGGAAGAATGCACTGTCTCCGGAATGCTAGACCAGTCTTTGTTGCTTAAGCTGCCGCTGACTTGCTGACTACCCGTCGCATCAGCGGAAAGTCACGTCACTGCGGAATCACCCATAAAAAGAGGAGAGAAAACTAATTTGACTGCTTATCCCTCAGTGCTGCCAGATTTTGCAAAAAAAAAAAAAATACACAAGAAATTTGTATATTTTTCGCCAAATATGGTAGCACTGTTATCCCTCACAGTGCGCAAAGCTCGACACTACATTAAAACCAACTTTCCTTGACGCTTTCCTAATCCGTCCATTTTACTTTTTTTTTTTTAAAAAAACAAAACTTTGCTTCTTTTTACAATTTACTATTTTATACCACTATTTATTCTTAGTCGTAAGTTTTTATTTTATGAAGTGTTATACTTGAGTATTTTTTCCTTTTGTAAAATGTTCACTCACACTTTAACATTGTCAGGTGCTTTAAATTGTTAGTAAATAATAGAAATGAAAAGAAAACTCCACATTCGTTGATTTGTGTCATTCGACCCTTGGTATAGTGGCGTCGCGTACAATGTGACAACGCTGTATTTCATCCTTTCAAACCAGGGACTTGAACCGCTGAGAAAATGTCGGTTCGGTTCGGTTCCCGGTTCAAGCCTCCATGAAAAACAGGTTCACAGCTCGGAACCGGCTCGCGGCAATTTTAGGTTCGGTTCCGACCGGAATTGTGTTCCATAGATGCGCTTTTTTTGACATTTTCTCATCGACACGTAATTTTCATAGATAAGAGGAAATAGAACAAACTGTGAAATGATTTGAAATATTACCTGCGTTGAATAATAACAATAGAAGTGAGTTGGACAGCGAAAAGAATCAGAAGCAAACAATAATCTTTTGAGCAAATGACTTTTTTTCTTAAAATTAAAAGAATAGCACTAGACTACTCTATCTTTACTGAGATGATTTTAAGGGCGATTTCACGATAACGAGAATTGAGGCATTTTTCGGTAAATGGGCGTATGGCGAAAAAACGACTTTCGAGAAAAACGCGTTTGAAAGTTTAAAACGTCATAACAAAACGTTGTAGGTGCGTCCATTCGAACGATTGTTTCTTGGTTATTTTCTGTTTAACATATGAATAACTTTATATCACCTGTTAGGTCACATCGCCAGGATTTCAAAAACGAGTTCTCCAAAAAAAGGGGCGTAAATCGCCATACGCCCATTTACCGAAAAATGCCTCAATTGTATGTCGCCAGGCTGTCCAGGGGTTTTTGACCATATACGTGAAGGATAAAAAAATAAACAGCAAGAGGGGTCACAAGCGGGGTTTTGGCGACATCACCGTTTTACTCATGTGATGAAGAAAGTGTTGCTAAGAGTGAAACGGCCCCATTGCAAAACATATGAAAACCCTTGAGGGCGATCGACTCCATTTGCCAAGCTGAATCGATAGAGGGGTCACAAGGGGGGTTTTTGAGACATCACCTTTTTGTCCATATGTGATGAGTCATGTGTTGCTATGAGTGAAACGGCCTAATTTCAAAAGATATGGAAAGCCTTGCGGGCGATCAAGATTCAGATTTATTCCCGATCAAATAGAATACACGAGTCATTGCTCCTTTCGCAACAGTGACATTCAGAAATAAGGTCGTGAGCCAAAATAAACCTATAAAGGTGATCTTAACTGATTGCTCAAGAGCTATATAGAGGCCAGTTTCTGTCTGAATTCTTCGGTGGGACACCCGAGTGAAACCTAGTTGTATTCTCATCAACAGTGAGATATGATGAAGCTAGATCGTCTGGTCGCAAATCTGTGATTTTAACATCACTCGTTTACCCAATCAGACCTACCTCTTTAGTCGCGAATAATGAGCATTCCTCCGGTATTTCTGATCAGAATTCATTTTTTCACGTTTATTACTATGTTGGCACTTATCATCATATTGTAAACCTTCTGGATCACGCCACGAAGAATAGCTCTCATATACAGAAGGGCTAGGAGGTATCAGCTTTGAAATACAAAATGCGCAAAATTATGAGCAGAAAAAAGTCGCTGGATGACATCTTGTCATCATCTGACATTCACGCGACCAATCTAGGGCTAAATATTTGCGGCTGAGACCCCTCCGTGTAACTTTGAGGATTTTAGATTTTTGTCTCATAAGGCGGTACTCAGGAGTTTCCTCCAAAAATTTGAAGTCTCTAGCTCAACGGGGCCCAAAAAAAAGTAGTATGGAAAATCAGAGAGATGGACTCTCGCCTAACGGCCCTGCCGCGGCCGGCCCCTACAAAACAGAACAGGCAGTGTTCGGATCGTAGAGTACCTTCATATCTGAGTGCATACAATTTGTGTTGCATGACTGCTGGGGAATTGCATACCCCAAAAAATGAAGGAGTTTTTATAACCGTGCGTATAGCGAAAAAGAAATACGACTCCTATTCTAAACCGATAACTTTGTGACGTTTCTTTCGACCCGACACTTTTTCTTTCTTCAACTCTTCCGTTGTGTTTGACTTGACTTCTTGCTCCGTTTGACCGAACGGCGATGCGTCCACGTTGGTTTCCGTCTTTTTTGTTTGTCTCTTTTCCTCATTCTGTATGCCCTTGTACTATTGACGAATTAAATATTGTCACGATATTTTCACTCATTTTCAGTTATGGGTGTGAGTGTGGGGCTGATCAGCAACGGCTTTCCCGCCCCACCCGCACTGGCCTCTCACCTGCAAAGGTGTGAGGAGTATGAAGAGTGGCCGAATCAGAACCTTGAAGGCGAAACTTAGCTCGTGAAAATCTCGCGACAATCTTTGATTCGTCGATAGTACTTACGTTTTCTCACAATGACGCCCGAAATACATCGGCACTTTGGACTCAAATCACCATTTGCACAAAATTGAAATTCCAGGGTGTAAATATTTTTTTTTTTTTTTTTTTTTTTTTTTTTTTTTTTTTTTTTTTTTTTTTAACTCTGATATTCCAAGAACACTACTCACTGTTTTGATTTGACAAGTAAGATTTTGTGATATCAGAGCCGGAATTGTGCAGTTCCAAACGAGAAAACACTAAAACCCATGTATGGAATTTTTGTGTTTTTCGTGCTTGGAGCTACCACGATAGGGAGAAAACTATCACTTGGGTGCACTAAAACTTCGAATAATAAATCACTGCGATGAAAAGGTAATTTCCTAAGGTGAAATTATACGTGAAGAAAACGAGGCCAAATAGAGGGATTACAAATTCACACATACTCTTCCACTTAAAATGATGCTGATGCACGATTTTGCAGGAATGAGACAAAAATCCATCTTGATATCGTTGACATGTGACCTTGTGATGCGTTGTTGTAGGGGCAGATTCGACCGATCGCGAATGATTTGAATAATGCACTTAAATTAACACTAGGAAAATGGATTATTTGGGAAGGAACGTGTAGATTACACAGACACCGACCAATGAGAAATAAACACAGAAACAACGACTACTCTGATTAGTAATATTTTTGTAAGCACTGGATTCAAACTCCATAACCTCTCAACAAAGCTGAAAAACAGAAGGTGTAAACAAACAATGACGAAGTCTGCCTCTCGCTCTCGCCCTGCTACAGCCTCAGATTAAAGACTGTCGCCTGACGGCGCGGCGCACTATGTGGTATTTGACCGGAAAAGTTGGCATAAACTGTTTTTACAGTTCTAATGACTTGGAACTTGGTATCCAGGGGTATTTTTCAACGCTAAATTCAAATTTTGCATAATTTTTCAAAATTCGAAAATCCAAGATGGCTGCCGACAATTTTTTCGGCTAATCGGTCGGCAGCCATCTTGGATTTTCGAATTTTGAAAAACAGATGCAAAAATTGAATTCAGCGTTAAAAAGTACCCGTGGATAGTGAGTTTCAAGTCATTTGGACGGTGTTGCCAAATTTCACTCGTCGCCTCTACAACACGTGAAAACGAGAATTTCGTGCAAAAACGCAAAATTCGAACTAATTTTCCCGGAAAAGCCGCATTTTCCCGCAACTTCTGACTTGAAGACCTATTAGTACGCTCTAAGGACTACCATTTCTCATATATATACCCGCGGGATGAGGCAGGATGTTTGAACTTAAGTTCTCTTGAAAATCGGAAAATTTACGTTTTCAGCTAAAAAACTTTGAAGTAGCAAAAATATATCAAATTCAAATTAAAATTGGATAAAATAGGCATGAACTGATTGTAAATACCTTCAGGAAGACGATCCATGTACAAAAATTTTGTTCTGACTTCATTTGAAACACTTTTTTTTTACTTTGATTATAGTCTAGTGCTGAGGCTAAATTTATTGGTGGTAAACCTGATTTTTCCCCTGGTGGATTCTAGGTGAATTAATCTAGTTTAGACCTGCTAAATACAAGTTTCTAATGCAAAAATCTATGTAGATTCCAAATATCACAACAGCTTTTTTGGTCAAATACCACATAGTGCGGCGCGGCGCACAGTGCAGTGACCTTATGGGCGGTAGGGACAAAATTCATAACTCATGAACGGAGGCTCGTAAAGAAGTGAAATTTGGTGGAGATGTTCTCAGATATATGTGCTATCGTTCGACAAGGTCACCATTTTTTTAGTCAAATCCAAAGGGGGGTTTGGGCCCCATTATTTTTTAATTTATCGGTTGACCAAAAAGATGCACTGACATCCTCATAATGTGCTTTTTTGTAGACACTGTTGCTTCAATGGTACCTTGAATTAATACGGAAACAAGCGTAAAGTCGTAGCTTAACAATTTTCAAAATGGCGGTCATTCTACGGGGCTGCGAAATTCCCCCTTTTCCAAGGTAAAATACGCTATATAAAGTGGCAGTTTAATTAAAAACTTTGTACATATAAATAAAAATTAAAACGAACTTTTGGTAACGAAAAGTAAACTTTATGAAAAATAAATTTGGTATTTTGAGGTCACAAAATTAAATAGTAACTTATAAAAATTAACATTATTAATTAAAAACCAATCTCCTAAAAACTACAATAACCAAATAGAAATTGAAAAACCAAAAAAGAAACGTTTAAAAAAAAAAAATCAGAACAAAAAAAAAACAGAAAGATTAATGAGGAACCTTGTTCATCACAGCCACAGAAATTAGTCACAAAACTTGTAAAACCTGTAATCACACAATCAAAATATATTAAAAATCGGAGAAACATATTAAAAGAGATAAAGAATTGGAAAAAGCAAATCGGGACGTCAAAGAGGAATCTTATCATGAAGAAATTATCCGAAACCAAGTTTTAAAACAATGTATTTACTACCTGTGCATCATTTTTGAGTCTCAATTAAGGGGGGGGGGGTTCAATTGAGACTCAGGTCTCAAAAGCAATGCACTCGAGTTGCAATAATCGCAAAATAAAAGCACTGCCTTCTAAAAGTCTGATGTTTTCTGAGCTTCAGTCTTCATTACAGTTTCAACTTGTTGATTCTCACACTAATGCGGCAAAGTCTTAAAATCTAAATATTCTAATATTCTCTTTTATGAGCTCTTATGCGCTAATTAGATACGTGATTTCAAAACACAACTAGCATTGTGATTCTTAAAAGTCGATAAAGTTGTGGGGGAAAAAATGCAGGTGTATTTTTAAAACATTTAGGTGCAGTGGCGTCGCGTGCAATCTGGCAACGTTGCGATTCGTCCATTTAAATCAATTCAAAATATCGATTCGAGAGAGTGCACTGTGCACCTCCAATAAATCAACCTTTTTCGTGCGTTTAAATGGACAGAATACGGCGTTGCCAGACTGCACGCGACGCCACTGTTTAGGTGACTTATATGCGTGGCACGAGACAAAGCAAATCTTACTTGGAAAAACGCTAGATCCGAGGTCCGTAAATTTAAGATATCTCAAAATATCGGAGGTATTCGGTAGATATCTCGACGGATTCTGAATCCTGAGGAAATTTCCTATGACATATGTGAAAACTGCACATATATATTTATATATATTTTTTATATGTCTGCCTAAACATTTGAATTAGTGTAAAAACAGCAACGCTTGGTACTCCTAAAAAGAGGGGGGCTTTCACCCCCCAAGATTGATTTAAAAAAACCAAATTAATTTTTTTTGTAAAGAATAACTTACCTGCATACTAAATCAGCCGCAGTTTTACTGCATGCACGTGACTGTAGGTCCACAATCTTGTCACTGTCACAATGACTCGCACACCTTTTGAGGTATCAGCGCTGAGGTAGCGCGGCGGCCTTATCTTCCACCCCTTCCCCTCCCCTCATTTGGCACTTTTGAAGTAAACAAACACTTGTAACGCGTTCTCTGGTTGTTCATCTAAACAATCCATCGTCTACCAACACTATCCCTGATGGTCGAATTTTCGACTTTTGTCCATTGGACACTGCACTGTGCGGCGCCGCGCCGCACAGTGTGGGATATGACCGAAATAGCTAGACAAAAGTCTTCCCTCCCTTGTTCATGATTAAAATCATGGTTTAGGGGGTTTTTTAGGTCGTTGATTTCGAATATGAAGTCAGATTTTTAAAATTCTAACGTCTAACATGGTTTTGATCAAAGTATTTAAACAATTATCGTCAGTCTCTGCTCTTTGAGACATTATTTTTTTGCAAGAGCTGTTTTTTCCGTCTGGAACCACAAAATTTGCGTCAAAATCTGACTTTCAAATTATTTTCGAGAAGAAAAATAAAAAACTTTCAAATGACTTTTGATAAATTAAAAAAAAAAAAAAAAAAATGCATTAAAATGTATCGAAATAATTTCATCGGAGGCGAAACGTGCAATGTGGCAACACTGGCTTTTCTCCATTTAAATATGTGCAAAACAATCGATTTTACTCGAAACAATTAATTCCTTGAAGAAGCGATTATTTTAAATCGATTCAAACGGAGAAATGCGGCGGAAAAAATTTCGGAGGCGGGAATCGAACCCAGGATTTCGGTCAGGATGTCCAGTGCATATCCACTAGAGTAACACGCAGGTATGCGGAAGGTGCACGTGCGACAAGCATAGTGAGAACACAGCGCCACTTGGACTGTGAGACAACGTGTGGCCGAGCCGTGAGCATCACAGAGGAGAAAAACATCGTCAAAATCGAGTGGAACGCAGTTACTAAAATGAAGATATTTCCAAAGGTTGCAAAAAGTTGCAACAAAACTTTAGATGGATTTGTTCTCTGAGATACAGGCTTTCATATTATCTAACGTTTTTAATGGGTAAATGCGGGTAACAAAAGTTACGATCTAATAAAAATGAGGTTTCGCGGAAAAATTACATCTAAAAACCATCACTCTTTCAGCTTGAAAAAAAAACTTTAAATAAGGTCTACAATGAAAATTAATGTGTCAAAACGCATCTACATACCTTCCTCTACGATATTCATTCAATAGTTGATTTGTTTTTTCACTTAATTAGACAGTAAATTGACATAAACTATTCAGCGTTAACAATGGCTTCCAACTGTTTACATCAATACCACAATTAAGCGTAAATTTCAAGCTCTGTAACTATTTACCTCATCATAAAATCGTAACATTGATGCATATATTCGTGATCAGTATACTCTCAGCTATCATTTAAGACCAATTTTACCTCATTTTGATCACATTGATTTTTCGACTTTTGTCTAGCTATTTCGGTCATATCCCACACTGTGCGCCGCCATGCCACACACGGCTCCTGCTCTGAGCGCACTATCGGCAATTCCTTTTTGATGCCATTGACGGTAACAACCTCAGACTCATCTCGCGCCTTCATTTTACGAGTTATGCAAAAACAGTTCCCTCATGTAGGAACTGTTATCTCGCAACAGCTCCATTTATTCCTGACACTTTTGGGTGAAGGGGTTAGGGTTAGGTTACTTGCTGTATGGTGCGAGTGTAACTATTCTTGCGCCTGAAATCCGCAGGTTATGCAAAAACCATACCATCGTGTAGGAACAGTTATCTCGCAACAACTCCATTTGTTTCCGGCGCTCTTGAGAGTCGCGGGTGAAGGCGCTAGCACAGAATAATACAATCAGAACGGAAACTCTGTCGGATTTTGAAGCAAATTCATTCCGCGTCCGCCATGTTGGGATATAGGATGTTTACATCTGGATTCGCGCGCGAAAAAAAAAAAAAAAAAAAAAATAGAGGACATGATCCGCATGATCCGCGAAACGTTCATTCTGAAATGCCAGTAGAATAAAAGTGAGGCCGGAAACTAAGATGTCTTTCCAGAATTTACAGAAATAAATGAGTTTTAACACAAATCACACTCGTCCGCCATGTTGGGATATAGGACCAGAGCGTTGCCTATTGGTGCCGTTAAATTCCAAACTGGCTTCCATTGGCTCTTATGGGAGTTTCCGTTCTGATTGTATTATTCTGTGGCGCTAGGTTAATGCTATCAGACTTGGGCACGAAACTAAGTTTATCAGTCAACTATGAATAAATAGAAAAGAAAAAAAATCGTCGAATAGATATTAGTCCACTATAACCGACAACTGACTAATTAGTTCAGTTTTCTCGCCGAACTAATTCGGGCCGGCCGCGGGGACGTTTTGAGAGCCCTGCGCCTTGTCAGCGATTTAAAGCCCACCAAGAAGACAGGTCTGCTCATAAGTCTGTTTTCCCATTTAAACAAACATTGGCGGTGCCCCGGAAGAGCAGAGGGGACGTTTTGAGAGCCCTGCGCCTCGTCAGCGATTTAAAGCCCACCAAAAAGACAGGTCTGCTCGTAAGTCTGTTTTCCCATTTAAAATTACATTGGCGGTGCCCCGGAAGAGCAGAGGGGACGTTTTGAGAGCCCTGCGCCTCGTCAGCGATTAGAAGCCCACCAAAAAGACAGGTCTGCTCGTAAGTCTGTTTTCCCATTTAAAATTACATTGGCGGTGTCCCGGAAGAGCAGAGGGGACGTTTTGAGAGCCCTGCGCCTTGTCAGCAATTAGAAGCCCACCAAAAAGACAGGTCTGCTCGTAAGTCTGTTTTCCCACATAAAAATACATTGGCGGTGCCCCGGAAGAGCAGAGGGGACGTTTTGAGAGCCCTGCGCCTCGTCAGCGATTTAAAGCCCACCAAAAAGACAGGTCTGCTCGTAAGTCTGTTTTCCCATTTAAAATTACATTGGCGGTGCCCCGGAAGAGCAGAGGGGACGTTTTGAGAGCCCTGCGCCTTGTTAGCGATTAGAAGCACACCAAAATGACAGGTCTGCTCGTAAGTCTGTTTTCCCACATAAAATTACATTGGCGGTGCCCCGGAAGAGCAGAGGGGACGTTTTGAGAGCCCTGCGCCTCGTCAGCGATTTAAAGCCCACCAAAAAGACAGGTCTGCTCGTAAGTCTGTTTTCCCATTTAAAATTACATTGGCGGTGTCCCGGAAGAGCAGAGGGGACGTTTTGAGAGCCCTGCCTCCTGCGCCTCGTCAGCAATTTAAAGCCCACCAAAAAGACAGGTCTGCTCGTAAGTCTGTTTTCCCATTTAAAATTACATTGGCGGTGCCCCGGAAGAGCAGAGGGGACGTTTTGAGAGCCCTGCGCCTCGTCAGCGATTTAAAGCCCAACAAAAAGACAGGTCTGCTCGTAAGTCTGTTTTCCCATTTAAAATTACATTGGCGGTGCCCCGGAAGAGCAGAGGGGACGTTTTGAGAGCCCTGCGCCTTGTTAGCGATTAGAAGCCCACCAAAATGACAGGTCTGCTCGTAAGTCTGTTTTCCCACATAAAATTACATTGGCGGTGCCCCGGAAGAGCAGAGGGGACGTTTTGAGAGCCCTGCGCCTTGTCAGCGATTAGAAGCCCACCAAAAAGACAGGTCTGCTCGTAAGTCTGTTTTCCCACATAAAAATACATTGGCGGTGCCCCGGAAGAGCAGAGGGGACGTTTTGAGAGCCCTGCGCCTCGTCAGCGATTTAAAGCCCACCAAAAAGACAGGTCTGCTCGTAAGTCTGTTTTCCCATATAAAATTACATTGGCGCACAGTGTTCGGAGCGACCCGGATCTTTGGCGGAAACCTCTAGCATGCTCGCATTTCATTGAAACTTGGTACTAAGGAGTTTTTTAGGTCGTAGATTTCATTTTTTATATCAGATTTAACTTTAGATGTCAATTATTATTTTTTCATTTTTATTTTCGAGAAAATGACTAAGTCCCACACAAGCCACAGAGGCAATTTTAAACACAAAAATACGAAAGGGGGGCAAGTTCGGGCAGGATATTATTGTTGGATCGTTCAGAAAAAATGTTTTTTTGAACTTACCTGACCATATTTCCCCGGGGCAATGCTGGAAAAAAAAGATATTGACACGCAAACATGGCTCATCTCACGATCGTGAAAATGACTAAGTCCCACACAAGCCACAGCGGCACTTTTAAACACAAAAATACGAAAGGGGGGCAAGTTCGGGCAGGATATTATTGCTGGATCGTTCAGAAAAAATGTTTTTCTGAATGTTCTTTGCCTTAGATTTGCCGGGCAATCCCGGGCATTTTTTTAAACGTCCTCCAAAAAGGGCACAAATGCAGATGAAAAGTCGATTTTTGAGGGGTCCAGCCCCCCCTCATAATAAACATGAAATAAATGTTTAAACGGCTTAAAAGTAAGTTCATATGTCCTAATTGATGTACAGAGGTCTAAATTGGAATGTGAGTAAAAGAGTATTGTTTTTTTTACAATTATGTGTAAACCCACCCAAGTTGACTCAAAATTCGCGTCAAAACCGGTACTTTCACATGTCTGTGGGGGCAAGTATGGGGCTTCCAAATTCATCAAATATGGCTAACATGCATGTTCTATACCCTTTAGAAGGTAGGTAAGGCCTTTAAACCAACTTCAGAGCCGATTTCAAATTTGAGGTTTCTGCCAGAGATCCGGGTCGCTCCGAACACTGTGTGGCGGTGCCCCGGAAGAGCAGCGCGCGGCCGACTCAATTTAGTTGCTGACAACCGAGCCACTAAATTCTAAATTCAATGCTCAGTAGGCAATTAAGGAACTAAGTTAATCGTCGAGCAAATGGTTCATTGGAAATTAAATTAGTTGTTAATTACTCAATGGCGATTTCGTATGTTTTTAATGCCATCATCGTTATTTTTTGAGGTTTTTTCGTCTGAATGGCAGTGGCGTCATTTGGGGGGGGGGGACATTTGCCTCCCCCTCCCCATGGATTTATAGTAAGGCTGAAAAACGGAAACAAAGTATATTAATGAGCAAAAAAAAAGGGGGGGTCATCAAATTTTTCTCCCCCCAGGCCCCAAGCCGAACGTGAAATGACGCCCCTGCTGAATGGACTGTTCAATTTCCTGAAGCAATTGATTGCAACAGTCCCATTTCAGCCGTATCGCCCTTGTGATGTGTCTCTCCTTTTGAAATATTAATTGAAACTTACACTACAAGTAATTATGCGAGAGGTTTTGCTAAGGGGGCTTAATCACTTCCCCAATGGCTGACTATCGGCAATGCCGGGGCAGCCTAATCCCATTTATCCCTTGGCTGGCTATCGACTAAAAGCCGGGGCCGCCTGATTGAGGAAAATAATTATAGCGAGGACTGATTAAAGATGACTAAGTATATTCGAAGAAAACGCACTACTGAAAACTATAAAATATCGTAAACAAATAAGTAAATAAATAAAAGTCCCTAATTACGGGGAAACTATAGCGATGATCCAATCGTAAAATATTGGAAATAAAAACGAGAAAGGGGAAAATGAATATCAGAATACTGATTGACGAAAATAGCAAAATAAATGGAACTGAAAAATAGCGGCTTAACTTTCTGACGCAGAGCTAAAATCTTCGGACTCCGCTCCCTGGTTCGACCAGAGCTCTCCGCCCTTGGACAGGAGACTTTCTCCTGGCCGCGCATGCGCATTAGAAAATGACGTCATGCTCGGTCAGTCCGTCCCTTTTCAAGGGTGGATAGCCTTGACTGTGCCTTTCGAGCAAACTCCGATTCATCCCCTCCAACATCTCTCTTATCGCTCTCACACCCTTTAGAATGACAAAATGCCAATATTCAAGAGGAAAATATTTGGAAGAAAAATGTAAATATTAATGAATGAAGGAACACATGAAAAATAAGACCAAAAGAAACATGAGGAGAGCTAACAACAAATAAAATTTACGATTCAGGGAGTGATTGAAGATGAAACTCGAGGAGGCAGATTTACACCAAAACAGGTAGAGAATTGAAAAGGGTCAAGCGACGATTTTACGACATTTTCGAACAAATATAAAAAATCAGAAAGGAACGCGTTGGAATCAAACGATCAAATTCGCAGGCACGTTTTGAATTGATTTGAAAAGATGAAAATTAAAAATTCGCTATAGATTATATTCGGCGAGCTCCGCCTACACTTCTGAAGCGAACTCCAAACGCTGATGAAATAGGAAAGACCCGCTCTTGTTTGAAATGCGCGCCATAAGAATAGGAACTCTTGGAACCTTGGAACCAGACTTGGAACAAAGGGTTGAGTAAGGAATGAATGGTTGGAACGGAATGGTCAACTTGAACCAAAGACTTCTAATACTATCTAGACTGGACATAAGGCCGATTTTAGGGCGGGGAAAGTGAATACCTGGGGTGGGACAAAAATCGCATGTTGCGCCTGGCTACGCCGCATCCACGATTACAGTATGTGCTAAGATTTTCAGAAATACATTGATTTAAATGGGAAAATGACTTTTTTGAAAAATTAATTAAAAATACTAAAAAAAATATTTTTCCATAAAACTTGGTACCGTTTGAAAGCTCATGATATGCAGATTGCGGTTCGGGCCGGTTTTATGTGTGATTTTTGAACGAGAAACATTCTACAGGGGCTTAAAGTTGGGTACCGATTTTCTACAGGGTGTTTCATAAAATTGTTTTCTTTGTACTTTTTTTGAATGGTTACAGCTCAAAAAAATAAAATTTATGCGATAAATTATTGAGATACACAAAACAAATAACTTTAATCATAACATAGATTACGTAAAATTGAGTATATACAGCTATGTAGTAGGGTACATCGAAAACACACTTTTTTCGAATTTCGAACTGGGAGTTGGTCGAAATGTTCCTTTTAGTAGTACAATGAAGTGTGTAAAATTTGGTATTGATCGGATGTCATCTTGTGCCTCCGCATCGAGCTTGAAATTTGCCGATTTTTAAGCGTTTTCCGTAAAAAATCGGCTTTAAGCAAAAAAATTCAAGGTGACTCATAAACGTCGTAGATACTCATGAGTAGACATTTCTGGCTCAATTTTTTACGCTGATTACGAATCTGGCTTTACATTTGGCCTATCGTGTTTAGATTTTTCTCTAATGCCCTTTTTAGTTTCCAGTAAAACACCGGAAAATTAATTGTGTAAAACCCGAGATTCAGACGCTAAACGATATGTACGATACAGCCAGATTTAGAATATCCATAAATGCCTGGAAACACGTTTATTAGAGTAATGGAGACGCTACAGAGGTTTATAGGCATCACTTTTGGGGTAAGTTTATTTTTCCAACCGTTCGATGCGGTACTGCAACAAAGACTCGACCTCTAATAGAAGTCTTTGTTCTGCAACACCAAAAATTCCCCGTTTCGTGTTTTTTGATGCACAGGGCAGAAACTATATAGAAACGCTGGGGCCAAGCTGAGCTTTACGGCACCGTTGGAACGTTGTTTTTCGTTGGGCTCATCATTAGTTTCTTTGGTATTATTGGTTCGTCGTTGTCCGATTTCCTTTGGTTATTTATCTTAGTTAGGACTCTGGTTTTTGAGTTAAGCAACATAATATGTAGCTCCTCGACAAGAGGACTCTGTACGAATTACTATTGATGCGGTTTACTTTCATCTGATGATGAAGATCTTTTTACGAAAGGATTCAAACTGCCCTGGGTGTTCGAAAGAATTGCCTCCTGGCCCTTTGTGCAAACCCTTGAAATCCTACGAAGCGGCATCCAGACTTATTCGCATGAGTTTCAGCGTGCGAATCTAGAAATATTGGCCAAAATCCTGGTGTCGCCGAGATTAGGAAGATTGCTTCTGCTAGAATAAAAAATATATTTGAAATTTCATCCATAACTACCTTCGATGAAAGAGATATGGAAGATAATTTGAAAGATTTCGTCAAAAAGTGTCAAGTCGTAAAAACATAATTCTTTAAAAAATCGAATTAAGAACGCATTATCTATTTCTCAAGAGAATTGGCAAGAAACTTTTTGACATTTGCAGGTTGTAAATGTATAAGCTTCGAAATGTTTAGGTTCGGCGTTTTAACAGTGCCTAATATTGCGAAAAGTTTTATCACAGATCAGCACGCTGTTTGTGGAATTAACCCAGAATTCAATTTTTTGGATATATATATTTTTTTTTTATTATTATTATTATTATTATTATTATTATTATTTTTTTTTTTTACATATCTTCACATCTTTGAGAAACTTTGAGAAACTAATGATGAGCCCAACGAAAAACAACGTTCCAACGGTGCCGTAAAGCTCAGCTTGGCCCCAGCGTTTCTATATAGTTTCTGCCCTGTGCATCAAAAAACACGAAACGGGGAATTTTTGGTGTTGCAGAACAAAGACTTCTATTAGAGGTCGAGTCTTTGTTGCAGTACCGCATCGAACGGTTGGAAAAATAAACTTACCCCAAAAGTGATGCCTATAAACCTCTGTAGCGTCTCCATTACTCTAATAAACGTGTTTCCAGGCATTTATGGATATTCTAAATCTGGCTGTATCGTACATATCGTTTAGCGTCTGAATCTCGGGTTTTACACAATTAATTTTCCGGTGTTTTACTGGAAACTAAAAAGGGCATTAGAGAAAAATCTAAACACGATAGGCCAAATGTAAAGCCAGATTCGTAATCAGCGTAAAAAATTGAGCCAGAAATGTCTACTCATGAGTATCTACGACGTTTATGAGTCACCTTGAATTTTTTTGCTTAAAGCCGATTTTTTACGGAAAACGCTTAAAAATCGGCAAATTTCAAGCTCGATGCGGAGGCACAAGATGACATCCGATCAAGACCAAATTTTACACACTTCATTGTACTACTAAAAGGAACATTTCGACCAACTCCCAGTTCGAAATTCGAAAAAAGTGTGTTTTCGATGTACCCTACTATGTAGGTTGTCTCAGCGGGGTACCGAAACGGTGGAACACCCCGTAGAATCTAGGAAAATTGACCTAACTTTGAGCCTCTGTAGAATGTTTACGATTGAAAAAACGGTATAAAAACCGGCCCAAACCGAAATCTGCATATCACGAGCTTTCGAACGGTACCAAGTTTTATGGAAAAATATTTTTTTTAGTATTTTTAATTAATTTTTCAAAAAAGTAATTTTCCCATTTGAATCAATGTATTTCCGAAAATCTTAGCACATACTGTAATCGTGGTTGCATACCGATCGGTTTCAATGGGCAGGCGTTATGTCCAGTCTAGATAGTATTAGAAGTCTTTGACTTGAACCAACCAAAACACAGAGAAATAAAGAAGAGGAAGATAAAAAAAATCCCATAAGAACTTCCAAACTGGACTTGCATTTCACGCGAAATTTGTTACATCATTATTCATCAAGATTTTGTGTTTTTGTGTCAACTTGTTATCAAATCAAAGTTTCCCCAAGTGACTAATATCAAGTGTTTTACGGTCGGCTGACTGCTAGGAAAAATCACGAATCTTAATTAAATGACTTTCATAATGACAATCTTTCCAATTTTCAGTCTGGTCTCGCGAGTGTATTCGTAAATGTGTGACAGGTCTCATTTCGGCCCAACTTTCATTTTCTAAAGTTTCACTCAATATCCTGAAGTAAAATATCAGCCACAGTATTCGACGATTTGCTCCCTTCCGCACCGATAGTAAAGGAATAACAATAAGGGTATGCATAATTTTTCTTTTGTCCCTACAAGTATTTACAAATGGCTCATGTGGCCCAAGTCATATGGTTTTTGTCAATGTCATCTTTGTCAACCAATTTTTTTAATATATCGCTTGTCATATCTATCCAAGGTGTCAATTATTTAACGCCTCAGTTAAAGTATGCATCAGTGAATCTTCTGCTTGTACCGTTTTTTACTGGTAGTTTCTAGGTACGTTACTCCCAGCCTTTGCGTGGTACTTACTGAGTTCAAGTTTACTATTGATAGCATGTATCGATCTTCTCCCTCAAACAAGTTATCTCTCTCTGTTGTTGAGCTTTGATCCAGTACTGGAAAAAACCATACAAAACTGTCAGCTGCAGATGAAATGGGCCTGTATTTTGACTTTGTCAGTAATCCTAATCTTTTAAGACTTACTCATCTCAATTTGTCCATATTGAGGAGGAGAACCAAGGATACTGACAGTAGGAATACTTTTAATCGTAGAACAAGATGGAATGAGCTACACCAAGTAATTCTTTGTCAGAATCCGAAAGTGAAGAAGAAATAGTGTACTGAACGCCCAGATTGTGGAAGGATTTTATTTCGTAGCCAACAGTTCATCAAGAAACTTATAACTTGGCCTCTACTTATGGTGACTGTTGAGCCTGTTGACCAATCAGATATCAAGTTTTGTTGCGGTGCACTTTGCCGTATTTGAACTGAGGCCAACTCTAAGCTCAAACTTTTTTACGCATGAAACACTATGAAACTCAATGGAACGGTTAACTCCTAGTCGCGTGTGGTTTGTCCAGCGTTCTGATTTAGAAAAGCGGGTTTTACATATATTCTCACATTCTGTCTTAGCGTATGATCATTTTGAGTATCAGGTTCTGACAAGTAGCGGTGCCTGTTTCCGAACTGCATCAAAGCGCGTTGGTGAGCAGTTGATTAGCAACTCTTGTTAAAATTATGAGCTAACCAACCGCGCACTGATGTGTGTTGATGCAGTTTGGAAGCAGGCAACGCTACTTGTCAGAGCCCGATACTCAAAATGGTCCTGCTCTACTTTACCTCTTTGAACTGCACTTTTCATTTTTTTTCTACGCCATCTTACACTGTGAGAAGAAGCTCTTTTAATTTGTTTCCCAACATGAAATTTCTGCCGTTCAGAAGTGAACAAGTCAAAGAACGTTACCTCGATTGGTGGAACGACTTGTTGGAGTGTTCCGTTTTCGTTTTGATGGACCTCTCGAACCACGATGGCTAACCACAGTTTAAAACCGGGAATGTTCTCTAGTGGTTTGTTGAGTTCCAATTTAAAAAATTAGTCGAAAGTCGAAGTGGCCTTCTTGATGGGCTTTACTCATCTACGCTGCAGCCTAATTTTTACGCGATAGCAGTGCTCTACTCCTTCTTTATACATTGTCTCTGCTCTACATTGATCTAAATTAACTGTGACTGGTGAAGTGACCATACAGAGTGGTTGGCCTATTCAGTTCCTTTCTGATGTATCCCTTGAACGTGTAGTTCCCTTTAGCAAACTGAATAACTCCCTCCCAGCCGCAATTTGGCTGTTGCTATGGTGCTATCTCGTTATTCTTGAACGTAAGTACTATGTGAGCATTTATGAATGGCGTTTAAATAATGGGCAATTCAATGATAGTTACCATGTAGCAACAACCATGTTTTACAATTCTTGATTACTAGCATCACTCACAGACAGTGTGATAGCGAGCTCGATCCAATATTACTAATTGTTTCTCTCTCGCTCTCCCCTTAACTGTAATTGTTTCTCCCTCGCTCTCCCCGTAACGTAAAGTAATACCTGCTGTCTAGCCTTCATCCCCCTGCACTCCTTTGAGATGCAACCGACTAGACACTTGTTTAGACATCCCCCCCGCACTCCTTTGAGATGCAACTGGCTAGACACATTCACATGGAAATAAGTCAAAAGCGCGACGTCACCACTGACCCAGCATCCCACATCCGTTGGCGGCTGGACAGGGTGGTAAACGTCCAGCGTCCCTGAGTCTTTATAAGGGATAACTCACGTCGAATTTGTTTAATGTTGTTCTTTGATCCCCCTTCACGTTCTCTTGCTATCAACAAGTGTCCACTCTCGGAGATTCACAGTGTAGATTTCTCTCGGAGCATTTCCATCGCAATGAGTAACTTATTTTGTACGGCAAAGTAAATTACAAATATATTTTTTTGAGAGGCAGCTATTCGCGGAGGGCGGCAAGATTGCATTCTTGCCCTCCCTCTTTGGAAACCGCGGCACGCCCCTGGAGCATCCTGAAGGGCAGGGCAGCCTTAACCCTTTTTGCCACCCTGGGCTGTACTGATACTACTGCCCCTATTGTGAGGGGGGGGGGGGGGAGTCTTGGGGCCCTCCTCCAAAAAATGTTGAATTTTGAACCTTTTTCAAGTGCAATTTTAGTGCACAAAATCTATGCAATTCATCATAGCAAATAACACTCTCATATTGGCGGGCACGCCCCCCCCCCCCCTCCCACAGTTAAAGTAAGTGTAGAGCTAGACTGCTGTGAGCTAGTATTTGACTAGAAATCTAGAAGGGGTGAGTAGGACCAAATAAGCTGTCATCAAAAAGGAAAAAAAAATATTGCAGCCTCCAAAATTTTTTGCCCCTAAAATTTTGCAGCTCCAGGCTGCACTCTAATGATAAATGAGAGCCTGCTAAAGGATTTGTCTAACTTGCCCTTGATCCTATAGGATGATAAAATGTCTACTTGTACTGTACTAATTTTTCAGGCGAGCGTTTGATGCTATTGTTGATTTTCTTACAGGGTGTCCTTCACAGGACAAGGGAATGGCTAGATGTTTCTGTAGCAATATTATGATTATGCAGTTATTTTATGAACTTAAGCGGCAATTCCCAGCCATTCCTGACTCTGTGTTAGCTCAGTCAGTAGAAAAGGTTGGACTTAATTGCTATAGCTTATTTTTTTTCCTGGCTTGCTGTATGTTTTTTATCTCTTTTTTTGCGTTTTTGAGCTGTGATTTTAGCTGGTTTGATTTATGAAACTTTCACATCTAATTCAATTAGTTCATTGACAGGAGATAGTAACAAATTAATGTTAGTGTGTAAAGAATGTAGGAAAAATCATGATGTGTCACTGTAGGCATTTTCAAACTTTGGCAACTAACTCTCCACTTTTTTCTCTTTGTGACTCACTAAAAAAAAAAATATTAGAAGCGAAAAAAATCTGGAGTTTTGTCTTGCTTGTCTAAAAAAATCCTTCCTTTTTCAGCCTTAAGAGACAGTTTTAGTGCAAAGTTAATGGTTGGCCAACAGTGCCCTCTTCGGTTCCAAGCAGTTGTGAAAAAACTTGCTTAGCGTTCCAAACTATCTCTCTTCCTTTTCCTGTGACCCTCATGCATACAGTCATCTCTTTCTAGTGTCAAAATCCATAAGAAGGATCTTGTTTCACAACATTTTACTATCAAAATCGCATTTAAGTGACTTGAGGAATTGATTTCTGAAAAAAATTTCACAAAAATTGTCTCGGTTTATGCCTTTAGCGGTGAGAGTGAGATAGCAATGTATGAGGGTCACTTAAGAGTGGGAGGGATAGTACGGAATGATTAACGAACTACTTCACAGGTCGATGTCATCACTAAAACCGTCCGTTTCTTTTTTTTTTAATGACCTACAGAGAAAAAAATTTTAAGGGTCAGTTGCTAGATTTTGAGAAAAACTGAAGTGACTTATTATTCCCTTTCTTTGTAGTTATTTGTAATTTAATTATTAATGATGTTTCAGCGTTCGGAAAAATTCCCGGCTGAGCGAATTCGGCTCTTATATAATAGGAAGCTCCTAAAAATGTTGTATTAGCCATCAGGAATGTAAGGAGTAATTTTTCAAACTGTCACGTTCCCATTCCCTACATTTTTAAAACAAGATTGTTTATGAAAAATCATTCAAAGCTGAAAGCTCAGATTGTTTTAAATTGTGGAACTTTATTTAGTTTTCAAGAGAACAGAGCTCAGTCAAAAAGAGAATAAGAATAACGAATTAATCGACCCTGGAATCACCTTAGTACTTGAAGAATATTGCCCAAACCTTGGGTTTTTTGGTAGCAGATTGTGTCGAATTCAGAAAAAAGAGACCAACACTCATGGAGGTTCAAAATTTAATTTTTCTTAAGACTTAGTGGCAAAAGGAAAAAAAAAAAAAAATAATAATTTGATTCGCTCTCGCATGCTTGTAATTTAGCTTTTGGTTTGGTTTGGACATTTTCTCACTGATATTGCGCCATTTTGTCTGCTTAGGATTCAGGATTGTAGGATGCATTTATGCTACGTAATTGACAAATTGTTGAATGACCGATCCGTGTGCTGTGTAGAGAATTTCAATCATCTAAAGGGTGACTCCATAACTGTCCCACCCGCAAAAATTCAAAATTATAGTTTTTGTAGTAAAACTTGATTTTTTGATTCTTTAGTGATGGGAAGGGTAAAGTACTTTACATTCCCTTCCCACCTCATCACCGAAAAAATCAAAACACAAAATTTTAGTATTAAAAATGCAGTTTTGAAATGTTGCAGGTGGGACACACTGGGACAGTCATGATGGAATGGTCCAAAATATTCCCCTAACATTTCGAAACTCATGTTGATAATATATTTACTATTACAATAGTATGAAAGACATAAAATAGCCTTACAATGTCACAGTAACTTGTGAATTAAAATATTAAAGGAGAGTGGTGTTATACTGAACATTATAACATCAAACTATAGAAACCTCTTAGGTTTTAAGGAAAATTTGGCTAAATTGTCATTTTACTTGTAAATTTTTTAAGAAACAATGGCAGCGCATTGAAAGTTTGAGTTGGTGAGCGTTTTATTTCAGATTTACAATTTTCTAGTTTTATGATAGGGACGGCAATGTTGTAATGGCAACTGTTGCAGCCATGAGACGGTGAGGGATCAGCCCGAGAGATTATTTTGCGATACAGCTGAGCGGCGGCTGGTGTAGTCGGGAAACCATGTGTATTTACCACTTAAATCAATGCAAAAGTATTGATATCTTGGGGGTGCAATTGAACCTCCTGAAGATCGATTGTTTCACTCAGGTTTAAATGGAGAGAAAGCGTTGTTGCCACATTGCACAAACCACCACTGCCACAGCTTCGGGCTTTTGGCTTTAAAGGTAGCTGCAAAGTATCAAAAAATATTATTCCACTAAAAAATACAACACCTTTTTGCAAAAGAAGCTCTCCTGAGAATTTTAAAATTGCGAGTAGGTCTCTTCAGTGTAAATGTGTCAAGTTTTCAGCTCAATTTTTTTTTTTTTTTAAATCTTGGTTTACTGACTCCTACCTTTTGAACTTTCAATCAAATACAGTGAAAGAAAGCTCTTACAGAAAAGAAAAGAGGGGGGGATAGAAATTGTGCCTACATATAGTGCTCGGTTTTGTAATTTTTGCTATTCTATCTTATAACAAGTGAAGTTTTCCTGCAAATAAAATAGTATGCTCACAAGTCTTTTATATTTAAGTGAAGATTAGATCAATTATTATTTAAGACTTATGATCTCTTTATTTAGCAATTTTTGGAGTGGGTTTTAACGTTTAACTTCCTTTTCTTATAGATGTGGAGGAGCCCCTCTGTTTTTCTTGGTTTGCCAAAACTCCTCCCACGTACAGAACTGCACATTTAAAGTGTGTAAGCCATGCTTCTTCCCACTGTTGTCTGATATAGGTTCCACTTTTAATTCATTATCAGCTGACATTTTTTTTCGCCGATTTCCAAGTTAAGATGAAACAGACAACTAATGACCTTGATCCTTGGTTTGCCTTTTATTTATTTTTTTTTTTTTTAGGGTTATTTGGCTTATGTTCTGTATAAAACTTTGAACTGCCTTTTATTTTACCAGCCCAATTGAGGCGCAAAAATTCATAATGTTCCAACAATACAAAGCCTCCAGATGTTACAAGGATTGCACTTTTTTTTCCTTTTGGTATAAAGTTATCAAAAACGCCTAAGACATGCCAATTTTCACAAATTTTAATTAATCAAATGAGGCTAATTTCCACAAATTTTAATTAATCAAATGAGGCATTCTATTACGATCTGGTCAATAATATTAGCCTCAAGTCTGGCAACACTGCTTCTACAGACTAGACCACTTTAAATCATCACCCAACAGACATGATGCTCTCTGCCAACTAATAAATTTTTCCACCCACCTATTTTAGTTCTTGTCATTTTGATTATTTTTTTCCTCAATTTTTTACTTTTTTTTAAAGTCCACCCTTTATGACTCTGTGATGTTTTTTTGGTTCATCGAGTCTTCAAATCTTGATTGAGTGGAAATGAAATGAGAGTAGCATCAAAATGACGAAGGAAAAAGTCTTTCAGTCATTCAGTGTGATCTAGTCACGATGAGATGTTGCCAACTTTAATCTTCATCTTCTCAATCGCTATAGTAACAGTTTGATTCTCAAGCAGTGTTGCCAGAGTTGTCAGGAAATTCCAAAATACTTTTATAGTAATAATATAATGTACAAGGTGGGCCAAAAGTCTGGCGACACCTGAATAACTTTTGAACGGCTGCAGTTAAAAAAATGAAACTTGGGGGATGTTTATGACTTAAAAAGAAACTATCTTTTGAGGGGGTCAAAATTTTGAGGGCACCCTTCTGAGGAGGGGTTAGCCTCCCCCCCCCCCCCCCCAACTCAACATTTTCAACCTTCCGAAAGATAGTTTCTATAAAGTTATAAACATCCCCCAAGTGATATTTTTTTATGTGCAACGGTTTAAAACATTGAAGATGAAACATGTGTTTATAGTGTTCAGAGCTTAATTTGTAAAAAATAGACAAATCTTGAGTTGACTTTTTTTTTGAGGTGTGTGTTGACTTTGCTCGTGTTTAAATGTTTTTGATGTCTCCAAAAAAATTGTCAGGTGTCGCTAAAGTTTGTTATTTTCCACCCTGTGCTATATTCATGTGCTTATGAGACGCAAAACGATTTCCTATTACTTAATTAGGATTGTGTTTAAGACCATCTACTGCATGTTTAGAGGGTGGAAGTTTTATTTGAAAAGAAGTAGCAATTTCAAGAACTCCCGTCAAACCTATCCTTAAAATTGGTCTCTATTGGTTTTTGAAAGGCAACTGCCAAGTAAAGTAGAGGATGTTTGAATCTCTGTTATTTTAACTACCAGTCATAATAACATTCATCCACTAAATATTTGGCAGGTAACCTTGAAAAGAGTCTTAACTAGCGTAGGTAACTAATCTTTAAGGTTCTCTGAGGTAATGAAATATTACTATTTAGTAACTGTTCTGGTAACTGGTCAGTATTCTCATTAAAATATTTTTGGTACTTTTTTGTTTCAGAACGGACATAATAAAGAGTTATGCGAACTTGATTTACTGGAGCAGAACTCTAAGTATTTAATAAGAAGTTTTCCTGTTGACATTGTCGATAAGATGACGTCTGACAACAGGTGTAAGGAATTTTTCAAACGACATCATCCAGGGCGCCAGTCAATGGATGGTATGAAAAGCAGCCTAGAGCAGAAGAGACAGTCGTGGCGGTGTCGAAAATCGGAACCAACCTCCAAGTCAGTGGAAAATTTATCAGAAAGCAATAAAATTGTAGAAGGAACTGGAAAAAATATGTCTAGAACATCTCATTTAAGCAATAGTTTTGAAAAAGTAAGTAATCGGCTACCTCAGACTGGCGAAAAACTTTGTAAAAGGAGAAGTGAATCCTGTGATAATATAAACCTTGAACGAACAAGTGTGAAAGTTATGTCTTATCCAGGACCTCCAAAATCACTTTCTGCTCCACTGAATTACCAATCGTACATCCCCGTCTCCTTTGATATAACGACTGAAAGACCTAATCCATTCATTCAAAAAACTGCTTTGACCGTTGAACCAGTTTCGCCATCAAGTGATCTACATTCCTACAAAGGCTCTCGCTCGATGACATCAGTTAATCTAACTTTGAGACGGCCGAGTGCTGTGCCGCAATCTCCTATTGATATTGCAATGCGTGGTTCCAGTGTAACTTATTCAACATTTTCAGCTGATCCTAAGCTTGGCTATCAGTCTCAGCTTGAAATCAATTTCAGACCCACTGGGCAAAGTTCGATAACAGCATCTCGTCTGAAACCACATTTGATGCCAATTGAGAATTTAAATCCAGCGCTACAACGTAAGTTTTCTTCTTTTTTTGTTCTTGACTTTTTAGCCTTGTGTTGATGCTAAAACTGCTGATTCAGACTATGATTTTGATTAATTTTTTTCTCTTTCAATAACTAAAAAAAACTTGATTTTCACTTATTTGGAATTTAAAAATTGAATTTTTGAAACGTTTTTTGTTTTCAATTAACGTTTCGGTTTTCATGCAAGGTTTTAGTTGATCAGTAAAGTTTGCGTAGAAGTAAGAATTTTCAACAGGGAGTCAATAAACAGTTTTTGTGATGATGTCAGCTGGTGAGAAAATTGGTTTCATGTTCCAAACCACCTCTCACTCTCACGTGACCCCCATGTACTGCTATCTTGCTCTCATTGCTAAAGCTGCATATGTAGACATTTGTTTAAATGTGTTGGCAGAAATGAATTTCTCAAGTTATTTTAAGCTGCTTTTAAAAATTACGACTTAATATCCTCCCAACCAATTTGGATGATTGATGGCTCAAAACATCCAAGAAAAATTGATCAACACCATGATGTTTGGTTAATTTAAAAAATTGATCAACACCGTTATGTTTCGCTAATTTGCATAATCATCAGTTATCCTATTCAAATTATTCTTGGAGGATAAAACTGTGGATAGTGTATAGTTACTCTATCCAGTGCACTTTGGTCTGAGATAGAAAAAAAGCAGCCTTAAATTAGTAAAAAATAGTCATCAAAAATCATTATTTTTGACCTTTCAAGCTGAAATTTAACCCCTCACTGCATGATTTTTTTTTTCAAGCAAATGTCGATTTTTCAATGTATTAAGTGGTCAAATACATGGGAAAAATAGTGAAAAAAATAATTTGACGGTTTTCGGACAAAATTCTCTTTTTTCTATTTTTTACTCGTTTTTAACAAGTGATATAACACCATAAGAAATGGCGGGAATTTTTTTTATTTATTTTTTTTGAATTTTCAATTTTTTTTTTTTTTTTTTTTTACTTTAATTGGATTTTTCAAAAAGCCAATGCCGGAAACTTTATAAAAATAATCAAAATGTGGT
This sequence comes from Trialeurodes vaporariorum, assembly GCA_011764245.1. Classification (NCBI taxonomy): domain Eukaryota; kingdom Metazoa; phylum Arthropoda; class Insecta; order Hemiptera; family Aleyrodidae; genus Trialeurodes; species Trialeurodes vaporariorum. The sequence continues at coordinate 7,710,076 of VMOF01000024.1, read as the reverse complement.
CAGTTTGGATACGGGGGCAAATTTCCCCCCTGACATGATTTCGATCACGAACCCTTCACTGCATGATGTTTTCTTTCAGCCAATTTTTTTTTTTTTTTTGTGAGCTCAAAACATACCTTCTCCCGCGTTGACCCACCATGCGCCAAAGGCATATCTCAAAACCTGTATTTTATATGAGCGTTTGAAGAATTTGTTCCACCGGTGGAACTTCATGCAGTGAAGGGTTAAGCTTTCCAGTGACATTTCAAGGTTCAAGTTACTCGTTTAAAGTGTTCTCTTTGATTAAAATTGGTCTTGAAAGTTTATAAATGATGAGCAGATGAGAAATTGACTATCTGATTTTTGGCCACTTTTTGACGATCTCAAACCATAATGCAGTGGATTGAAAAATGCCCAAAATTTGGGTGAAATCATCTCTACATGAAAAAATCACAAAGACTATGTGAGAAAACGAGTAGTCTCACTCACAATATGATTTAGGTTCTCGTTTGTCTGGGTTTATTTCATTTTTGCAGTTAGTAGTTTCAATTTGGATGAAAACTTGTATTGTTTAAGAGCTCATTTCACAAAAGAAGGCCGATGACAGATCATGCGGAGCAAAGATGTGTTTGCCTTCTTGCACATGCACAAAAACACAAACCCGTCTCTGCGCAGTAAACAAACCCATCTGTCATTGGCCAACATTCGTGAAACGACCTCTAACAGCTACTATTTGAGGTGGATTTGAGCTCATGCTCAGTTTTTATGTGGCATGAGAAATGAAAATGGCACTTCCTATATTTTATCAGTTGTATAATATTTCACCATCAATGACCATCGGTAATGTTTAATGTTTTGAAACTTTGATTTGTTCACAGTTGTCGTAAATGAGCAGGTAAGACGAAAACAGATGTTGGAAGAGGCCCTTCAGTTAGACTTAATACGACTGCAACGAATCGAAGAAGATATAGAAAGATTGAAGCAATATTTAATTCTAAAGCAAACCACTCCAAGAAAGGTATTGTGTCTATCCTTGCTATTTTTTAAAAATTTGACAACTGCGTGGCTCCGCTACTTATGAGCAAATATGGCGGAGCTTTGCAGGTATCCTACGAGATACCTATCTAAATTTTTTTTTCTCTCTCTCTCTCTCTCTCTCTCTCTCTCTCTCTCTTGTCTCTTTATAAATACGCAGAGGTAGATAAGTCTCAAATTAGATAGGATTCTCTCACTATACCGGCGCAGCTTCGCCATTACGTTTTAAACTTTAACGTCATTTTGTGATTCTGTGAGTGAATTTTGTAATTTTTTACTGCGCTCATTGTATTTTTTGCTGGATTTTACTCAAGAAGTTACTATTCAATCGCATGCAGCAAAAGACTTGACATTTGTAAGACGCGTTGTAAGACTTGACTGTTGTTGTAGTAATCATTGTTAATATGTCCATTTTTAACAGCCACCCATGAGTAGCCTTTATAAAGCTATAGCCTAAGGGAAGCTTAACGATGGCTACCATAGGAACAGCAAAGTCTCATGATGCTCAACAGACAGCATCACTCATGAATAGTCTAAACTATCGGTTGATTAAAAAAGTAAATGACCGGCCTGCTAAAAAAGCAATTGTTGTTGTTGTTATGCAATTTTGATATTCTTTAACTCCTGACATACATGAGCCTTCAATTGCTATTTCAGTGTGCAGGAAATCATAGGCGGATGCAGGAATTTGTCCATCTCTCTCTCTCCATTTGAACGTGTGCGTTAGAAAAGGGTGGAGATAGAGGCTAAAGTCAAGTGATGGCCTACTCTGCTATCCTTCTCTAACACATGTGTTCAGATGGGACGAGAGAGAGAGACAGGCTCATTCCTAAATCCGCCTTTGAAGGAAATAAAAACATAGTAAGCCTATTTGAAGTAAGAAGGGGAACTCTGAAGAGGTAAATGGGTCTGTTGCAAACTCTTGCTACAGCGCTACAGAGTGTTCAATCTCATGTAAAATCGCGTGAGAAGACCATTGGTGGCACCAGAAAGTCATAAAATGCAGTATAAAACTCACGAGAGGCGTTTAATAAAATCCAAGATGGCGGTAAAATATTGAGCAACCTGTATGCATGCACCACGAATATCCAAGGATAGCCAACCTCACTATATCGATCACACCCAATCACAAACGTAAATAAACACAGAACCTCTGAAGCTGTGAGGTTGTCAACGTTGGCAATTCTTGAATGTTAAAGGTGCATGCATACAGATTGCTCAATATTTTACCGCCATCTTGAATTTCATGAAACGTCCCTTGTGAGTTTATTATTGCATTTCATGACTTTCTGATGCCACCAATGGACTTTTCGGGCGATTTTACATGCGATGAAACATTCTTTATCGTTGTAACAAAAGTTTGCAACAGACCCATTGGCAGGTATTATGAAGACGATTTTAAAAATTATTCTGTGTTTTGAGTCTTGAGGTATTTTTTCTCTTTAAGTGCTGTAATATTCTTGAATGTATCGTTACTCTATGCCTTTTAATTACAGTCCTTTTTTCTTATCCTGTTTTCAATTTTGAACGCAGCTAGTGCAAGTCAAAGAAGATATAATTTTTCTCAGAGGGGAATGTGCAAAATGGACGATGGAAGTAGATTTAGCTGGAAATGAGCAAGGTAAAATTTCTCAATTTTGTTTTTCTTTTTATTTTCACCATGTTTATTCACCATCATACAGAATACTTGTTCATAAAGAAAGTAATATTTCAACGTTATTACTAAACGTCAAAGCTAGTCTTGAGAAAATGATGAAAAAAAATGTGAAAGCTAGGGATGATCAACAAACTGTCTCACCCTCCAAGACTAGGTCTTATGGCGGGCAAAAATTCTAAGACTACTAATTGAACAGGCTCATGCGAAAACGTCAGTTGTCCAGTTTTTTTTCATATTTGACTTTGAGATCTTACATCACTCTTAACCCTTTGCCTGCTGGGTTAGGAATTCAGGTGCAGCCACCCCCCAGCTGAGTTAGGAATCGAAAATTATGCAAATTCGATCATTTTCAGATGGCCAAAAATCATTAGAAAAAAAACAAAAAAAATCATCCAAAATCATGTTTGTTGATATACCCATTGCATGCTATGAACGAGTATACTCGCTGCAAAAAATCCGTACCCCTGAGGCAAGCGCGGTACCGACAAACTTAGGTTAACTTGGTTTCGTCAGATGAGCAGAAGCAAAACATGCAGAGAAGAAACATGTTTTAAAATCAAGGGGCAACGCATTCTATCGGAAACACTTGTAACTTGTAGTTCGTATCTTCCCCGACAGAATGCGTACCTATAGTCTGATGTTTAGTTCAATCGCAACAGCGCTACAGTCGGAAATTCAATGGAAGTCACGAATGCGAGTATACTCGGGCGTAGTTCTGAGGAACGGTTTTTTTTCCGCGAGTATACTCGTTCGTAGCAGGCAAAGGGTTAAGAAGACGGCAGCGTCTATATAAGTCCTGATCAGACCTGTTCCTCGGCTTCTTGCTCCTGTCTCCCTTGTCTTGGCAGTTTTCTTTAATTTTTTTTATTTTAATATGCTAATTTTTTTATCTTTTTCATATTTGTCTTCTCAATAAAAATATTTTGGACATCTGACATTTTCGCATGAGCCTGTTCAATTACTACCGAATTATGGTACCATGTGCCATTTGTCTGAGGTCTGTAAATTAGTCTGCCCGGACTTCTCTACTAATTGGAAAATAAATAAATAAATTACTTTGAAAATATAAGAGAGTTACATAAATATTGCTAAACTAGCTCTGCACCACGCTCTCTCTTGGAGTGAAATGTATCAATCAATTATCTTTTGTCCACTCAAACCAGCAATCTTGTAGATTTTTTTTTAACCCGCCGTCACTCGCGCCCTATAAACTTCCGCGAGTAGTCGCGCGGGGTCGTTTTCGACCCCAAAGTTCTTTCGTCCCATTTTACCACCGTCATTCAAAATTTTGATTTCAACCATGCAGAATAGTAATTAGCATGTATTTTTAAAGCTTTTCATGTGAAAACTCGATTTGAACAAATAATTTTACGTTCAGTAATTGGTATATTGTAATCTTTGTCGGAAAACCCCCAAAAATTTTTATCGGTCAGCTGCCTTTAACTAGTTTTGAAACTTCTAAATCCAGGTTTTCTTACTTTTAGGCACTATAGAAGATAATTTCATGAAAAAAAGTATGGGGTTATGGGGGTAAGTTTTCGAGATATTCCCCCCTCAACACCCCTCCTATATTTAGTCCTAAAATTTTGGAGATGAAACAAGTAACCATCGGAAAAACTTTATTTTTTACCAAATGAGATGGAAAAAACGCCAATTATTAACCCATTGCCATGCCATTTTACCGTAAAATTACCGTAAAAACTTCATGCAACCTGTAAAATTATTCATAGGTTGGTAGTGTCAGTTGCCAAGGACATTCTCATCCAATACACGTGGCGCTACCTATCAGGAATTAGCAGAAACACAGTAGAACAGTACAGCGACTGCGCTGACGAGCCCGCTCGTCAACGCTGCCGTTGCCCGGGGCGTGTTTGACGAAACGTTTCGTCAAGGCATGGCAATGGGTTAAGGTTACCAAGATTCCATCAACCAAAAAAGAGAATCGAAATTGAGGATTTAGGGGAGGGCTGGAGGGGAAAAGGGGGGTACCAAAGCGGAGATACTTAGATTTTTTTTGCTGTGATCTTTTTGGTTTTTGTCCATGATTCCAGATACCCTTTTACACATCCCTTCCGCTTTTCCCCCACCTTCCCCCATAATTTCCCCTCTCATTCCCGTTTTCCCCTCCCCACTCCCCGCCCCATGTGAAATAATCAAACTTTCACGAAAAAAAAAAACAAAAACATTTATGATCAGTGGCGTTGCATGTAATCTGGCAACGCCGCATTTCGTTGATTCAAATGCATGAAAGGGGTCAAACTAATGAAGCGCAGTGCACTCCGTCGAATCGACACTTTGTGCGGGTTTAAATGGATAAAACGCGGTGCTGCCAGATCGCAAGCAGCGCCGCACTGATTTATGTAAAATTTGATGCGTAAGAAATTGGGATAAACGAGTAATTTACAAAAAAACAGTGAGAGCAAACATTAGATTTGCTAAAAGTATTTTAGTAAGTAAGGAAAAGTAAAAAACCGAAGGCAATCACATCACGCGAGTGCAAACACCGCAGAGAATCCTTGTTTACGTTATGTTCACTCGGTCACATTTTATGAACGTGATTAGTCGCGCGGGGTCGTAAAGGACCCCAAGCAACTTTGGCGCGTCCGTGCTTTAAAACGAATGATTGAATTAAGTTCATACTAACAGAGTGGGTAGTCCAAACCCTCGAAGGAAGGTACTGAAACGGACGAGCTAAAACCTTCAAATTTTCATGGACAAATTGCATTTTTCTGACTCCTGAGGTCGTTTTCGACCCCGCGCGAGTTACGGCGGGTTAAAAATGGTTAAAGAAAAAGCTGACAATGAAAGCAGAAAGCGCTATTGCCTTTCACTTTTGTGTAAATTCTGTTTCTCTATTGATAATGAACAGTGATTATGTTTGTTGGCAGTTTGAACTAAACAATCTTTATGCCACTTGCTTTCTTTTTAAAAAAATCCTTTTCAAATTGCGTAAAAAACAATGTCTTTTCATCATCAAATTTTCCATCCATGTAACTGCAAATATGACCTAATTTTCTCATAGCATTGTATAGAATAGCTGATTGTTAATTGTTAATAAATAATAGAAAAAGAAAAAAAAAATCCATGTAATTTGTTGAAAGTTTTTAACCGTTTGTTTTGTGGCTTTTGCTTCCAGTGCCTTTAGGAGAAACGAATGAAGACTTTTACAAAGATATCTATCAAGATTCCGGCTCTTCGTTTGGTCGGAGAAATCAAGGTGCGTCAAGTGTCTTCCTGCATTTTTATTTATGTATTTCTAGTTTGTTTCTCTGATTTAGAGTTTAAAAAATAATTTCAAGTTACTTCATAAGTATGTACTAGCAAACGCGAAAGTTTTTGCAGTCAAGAATTTCAGGTTTGTGGCCAATCCTCGTGTAATCCATGATCTAACTACACAGGTCAGTCAATCCGGTGGACGAGTTTCGGTGCGATCTGGGCAACCTCCACTCGTGACGTATAGCTGGCGCAGCTGAAGAGCGGGCGTTCAAGTCTACATGCTTTCTTATGGGGAAAAGACCCTTTTTCAAGTGCGAATTATTAACAATTTACGACAGTGAAACTTGGTTTTTATTAATAAGAAGTAACGAAGAAGGTTTCAAGCTTTGAGAAAACCAATACAATGGTACGCAAATTTGCTCTTTCTATTTTCGGGCAGTTTTAGAAAAGTGGATAGAATGCATTGAATATTACGTAACCTACCTTCTCCTAAAGAGGAATTTTTACTAACCACCAGAAAATATAGGAATAAGAAATTGAAGTGTGATCAGACTGGTGTTCTCAAAGCTTGAAACCTTTCTCGTGGTCTATCATAAATAAAAACCAAGTTTCACTGCTGTAAATTGCTTCTAATTTGAACTTGAAAAATGATCTTTTTCCCATATGAAAGCATGTAGATTTGAACGCCTGCGCTTCAGCTGCGCCAGCTATAAGTCATCTACTTCCTCACTCTACCCGTCGATAGCGCCAGACAGACGGAGAGGCAGTGGAGGGTGTGCGCATTGACTGACCTGTGTAGTTAGATCATGGTGTAATCAAATTAACCGTTCGCACGCCGTGTGCATTCTCGACTGTCAAAACTTCTACGTTTGCTGGCACTAAGTAATAAGTGTTCCATAGATGTAAGACCCTACGGAGAGAGTGACAAATTAGATAATAGATAGGATTCTCCTAGATACCTGTGTAGCTTTGCCAATTAAGTGCGAAGATGACGGAGCTATACAGGTATCATAGGAGATTCCTATCTGAGTTGTCTCTCTCTCTCTCTCTCTCTCTCTCTCTCTCTCTCTCTCTCTCTCTCTCTCTCTCTCTCTCTCTCTCTCTCTCTCTCTCTCTCTCTCTCTCTCTCTCTCTCTCTCTCTCTCTCTCTCTCCCTCCTATATTTTTCTTATGTCTAGAGATGAGCCATGGAGGCTCAAGTGTAAGAAAGGACTTTAAAGTCCTACCTTGACCTCCATGGTATTAAACCTATTTAACATAAATCGGTATGTATTACATTGTTAGAATTAATGCAAAATAAAAATTGTCAATCAATCAATCAATCTCTGTAGAATCACAGGAAAAAGGCCTCAAATTAGATAGGAATCTCCTATGATACTTGCATAGCTCCTCCAGAATGCCTTCAACTTTAAAGTCATTATCTGAGTCTATGAGTGAATTTTGTGATTTCTTTGTTCGTTCGTCGACATTTTTGCTGGTTTTTAAAAAAGAATTAATTAATTATTCAATTGCATGTAGTGAAAGTTGGTGAGAGCCAGATTTCTGTGACTTTATAATCTTTTAAAGCAATTACTCTGCCTCCATTATTATTTTTCTTTTTTTAATTGTTTTATTTTTGTTTCACTGCAGGAAAGACACAAAGTACTGAAGAAGTCGGTTGGGCGTGTCATATGTGCACATTCATCAACTATCCTATGCTACCAAAATGCGAGCAATGCGAAATGCCACGATTAGATTTTGAAACAAGCATAACAGCTGCAACAAGTTCCCGCAATCCGCACACTGCTGCTATCAGATCAAACGCACTGCCTGAAAAATGCACGCTCTGAGGTAGTTACATTTTGTATTCTGAGACCTCTTCTTCTTCCCTCAAATATTAAAGGAGATTGTCAAACCTTTTGCGTTCTTTTGTAGGGAAAGTTAGGAGGATGGTTACCTGAGTCCTGACTCAATCTAGATATTTTGAACAAATTTGCGCAAATTGCAGCCGAGAAATTTTGGTGTCTTCACGAATGATACGCGATCATTCTTAGAGAAAACTGTGGTAAAAAAAGTAAAAATTTTTGACAGAAGACACTTGTGATGATGAAGAGCTTCTTCCTCTTTAATCATCTTCAGATTTTATGAGCAATTATTAGCACAGATGCTTACAATTTTGACAAATACTTATTTTTAATCCTGATTAAAAGTGTGCGAAAAATGCTGGTTGTTCTTATCTTACTTTCAAGGCGAATTTCATGGGAACCAGTTCCTCTTAAGGTGATTCCAGGGTCGATTAGTTCCAACTGTTGACACCATGTCGCGCTGCTCAAAAAGTCAACAGTTTTTTACTAAATTTGACAAATTCACGCTAAAAACACAAATTTGAGGAACGTCAGCACCTGTGAGCATACTTCAGGAAGATACCCTGAAATTTTCAAGCTGAAACACTCAAAAATAAAGCCGGAAATTATGAAATACGAAAATTCCCGTAAGCTGCAATGAGTGCGAGTGAGGCAAGATAGACTTTTAAAGATGGAGCCGGGATTCGACCGAATCCGAGATTCGGCCGAATCCTCATGAAGATTCGGATTCGGTCCGCTGGAATCACGACTTTGAATCCGAATCCCGAATCCGATCAATTCAAAAAGTCGCGGAAATACGCACGCGCGCGTATCCTCCGCGTTAGGCGAGATTACCCGCGCACATATCCTCCGCGTATGGCAATATGACTCGCGGGTGTATTCTGGCAGTGCATCCAACCGAAAAACGGACTATCAAAATCTCAAAGCTCTTAAGATCTCACACTGCCGAGACACGCGACCGATATATCCATCCCTTGGAACCCTCTGAGAAAATGGCTTCGATCAACGGTTTTTCTATTTCTGTCCATTCTGCTTGGAATTTGCAAATTACTGCTCCCCAGAAATGGTTCTCTAGATGACACCTACTGTCCTACCCCTCCTGAAAATGTTGACTCAAATGAACGGACTGCACATCAGATATGATGGTAAATGAATGAGTCAATGAGTTACCAGATCAAAGCTGTCTCTATAATCACTTTTTGGTGATATACTTAAAACACAGAACCTAAATCTAAACCCAAAAAAAATTGTATGCTTTTTGATGATTTTACATGGATAGAAAAGTAAATTATTTGAAAATACTGCAAATGAGGAAGATTCGCGATGATTCAGGATTCGGATTCGAAGATTCGGGTGTTATAATCTAGGATTCGGATTCGGGTTTGGCAAAATTTTGGATTCGACCCATCACTAAGACTTTTCATCACTCGGGCTCACTCTCACTCACTAAGCTTATGGCGAAATGAATTTCATAAGGACCTTATTCAAAATGGGCAAAATTGGCCCAAGACGGATTTTTACCGGCTTTTAGTATGTTATAGAGGTACATCTCAGGAGCACGGAGATGGCCAGTTTTTTGCTGAACGCCGCCTGGGAGCGGGGGGGCAGGGGGTCAAAGTCAGAACCTTCATTCACCCATAACTTTTGAACGAAACAAGATATTGAGATGCGGTTTGCGTGAAAAGATAGAAAATGAAGAGATCTTCATTTTCATATGCATGGTTTTACGTTTTCATTGATTTTTACTCAAAATATGTCAATTTTTCTACTTTTTTTAAAATAAAAAAAATGAATTTTGGACTGTAATGAATAGGGGACAAAACGAATCTGTTCAAATAATTTCCGTGAAGAAAGCTAAAGAAATAAGCTATCAAATGGCGCAAACCGCGTTCCGGGGAAACGTTTCGTTATTGCGCTACAGCGCTTCAAAGTTGATAGGGTCGCGCCCGACGCGCGCCTTGTACACCTATACCGACGCGTCACAGTATGTGTAGCGCCATAAACTCACATAGCAGCGCTTTTCATGATCAATGCTGACTCTTTTTCGCTTCCTTTGCGTAAATAGTGGGTAAAATCGTACCTGAGTACCGTTATATGAATCCAGTATTAAGTACGTAGTATTTTCTTTTTTCTCAATGTCCGGTTGTCCACAGGGGCGTAGCATGCCATTTGGCAGCGATGTATCTCGTCCATTTGAACCCATGTAATAGATCGAATGCAAGAATGTTCAACAAACACCCAGTACTTCGATATTTTTCATGGGTTTAAATGGACGAACTGATCCTGAACCTGCATCACAGATTTTTCCCGGATTTCGGATAAAGAAGAAGCATCGCGCAAGTGAAGAAGAAAAAATAAACAAAATAAACCAAATCGTTGATGCATAAGATACGGTTCTTGACCCTATTCAAAAGTGCTATGTTTCCTCCTGCTTATGCTCAATTTCCAAATCGCTGAATTAATCGTAACTATACTCTGTTCAGGATAAGAAGGCGGGTGAGAATTTAGGTAGTAACGCACTATTTAGAAACAGTGCGGCTATACCAGCGACTCCAGTCCTTCGCAGAGGCCGTTCTTCTTCCGACTTCTCTCTTGGCACGGAGGATTTCCAAGAATCGACAGACTCAACAATTTACACACGTCCAGTAAAAATTGCGAACGGTCAAAAGTACGAAAAAACGGACGAAATTTTTGCCCGAAAGAGCCAAAACTTGGCAAAAGTAGTCGACTTTGAATATTGATGACTCTCAGAAATTCGTATTTTTCAGTCCGAATTAAATTCAGGATATTTCGTGTAATATCGAATTTATGACAGTCATCAATATTCAAAGTCGACTACTTTTGCCGAGTTTTGGCCCTTTAGGGCGAAAATTTCGCCCGTTTTTTCGTATTTTTAGACCGTTCGCAATTTGTACTGGACGTGTGTAAATTGTTGAGTCTGCCGGTTCTTGGAAATCCTCCGTGCCAAGAGAGAGTTCGGGCGAACAACGGCCACTGCGAAGGGTTGGAGTAGCCAGCATAGCTGCACTGTTGCTAAATAGTGCATTACTACCTGAATTCTCACCCGCCTTCTTATCCTGAACAGAGTATAACACACAATCCCCCGCCCTCATTTCTTGTTATAATACCTACGTTGATAAGAATGAAGTTAGCCGAAATCGTCCACCATCTGCATGGAATTTTAGAGGAAGAAAGCCGGGTAGTAAACATTTAGGATGAGTCCTTTCTATTTTTAGACAAAAGTGTCAATTTCATAGTTTCCAACGCGCCATCTTATAGAGGGGACAACCATTGGCATAGCGTGCAATTCGGCAACGTTGCAGTTCGTCCATTTAAACCCATGAAAAATATCGAAGTACTGGGTGTTTGTTGAACATTCTTGCATTCGATCTATTACATGGGTTCAAATGGACGAGATACATCGCTGCCAAATGGCATGCTACGCCCCTGTGGACAACCGGACATTGAGAAAAAAGAAAATACTACGTACTTAATACTGGATTCATATAACGGTACTCAGGTACGATTTTACCCACTATTTACGCAAAGGAAGCGAAAAAGAGTCAGCATTGATCATGAAAAGCGCTGCTATGTGAGTTTATGGCGCTACACATACTGTGACGCGTCGGTATAGGTGTACAAGGCGCGCGTCGGGCGCGACCCTATCAACTTTGAAGCGCTGTAGCGCAATAACGAAACGTTTCCCCGGAACGCGGTTTGCGCCATTTAATAGCTTATTTCTTTAGCTTTCTTCACGGAAATTATTTGAACAGATTCGTTTTGTCCCCTATTCATTACAGTCCAAAATTCATTTTTTTTATTTTAAAAAAAGTAGAAAAATTGACATATTTTGAGTAAAAATCAATGAAAACGTAAAACCATGCATATGAAAATGAAGATCTCTTCATTTTCTATCTTTTCACGCAAACCGCATCTCAATATCTTGTTTCGTTCAAAAGTTGTGGGTGAATGAAGGTTCTGACTTTGACCCCCTGCCCCCCGCTCCCAGGCGGCGTTCAGCAAAAAACTGGCCATCTCCGTGCTCCTGAGATGTACCTCTATAACATACTAAAAGCCGGTAAAAATCCGTCTTGGGCCAATTTTGCCCATTTTGAATAAGGTCCTTTACGGTTTTAATTTTAAACCAATTTGGCTCATTTTGGGCTAAAAAAATCCATAAGAAAATGTTGCAGGTGCTGACGTTATTGGATTTATCGTTTTATCTATGGTTTCAGTTTAAAACGCCAAAAACACGACTTTTCCCAAAAGCACTAGTGGCGCTATCCATTGGATTGAAATATGGAAAAATTTCGCCTGGAATCACCTTAAGGACAGTGCAGGGTCTTTATTGCATAACATCAATGAATTAATTTTTAATGTTCGTAAACCTCTCTTAAATCCTTTTATCGAGAGATAAGTATGAAATGAAAAACTGTGTAAAGAGTACTGGGATTGAAAAAAGTTTTTTGAAATCATGTTAGATGAAATCTTTGTTTTGATTCCATTTTCTTTTGGCACCGTTTTCCAGGAAACAACTTTCTACAAACTTGGATTTTCATGAGGCTCTTTGAATCAAGGATGGAAAGAAGATCAGATGAGATCATATAATTCTTCGTGGATCTTAGAACGTCCTATCCGTATTTACTGTATCCGTATCTTGATCCTATTTATACAACCCAGAATTCATGCCATGCAAGGAAAATTTTATTTTTCGCTTTTGTTAACAAAATGTACCTATTTCAATATTCTTTAGACCAGAATGCTTATCATCACCTTTAATTAAGTATTATTTTTTAAATTGAATCATTTATTTAAAAAAAAAAAAAAAACAAACAAACAAACAAAAAACGGACTTCATTTTATTAAAGCCTCCTTGGTCACTAACAAGTGTGGACGACTTTTTAGATTTTTTTAAAACACCCTGTATTGGTAGAAATTTACCGTCTTTGAATTAAACCTTGGCAAGGTAGACCACCTACAATGCTTCAATGGGTCTGTTGCAAACTTTTGCTACAACGATAAAGAGTGTTTCATCATAGGTAAAGGCTCCCAAAAAATCCATTGGTGGCATCAGAAAGTCATGAAATGTGATAATAAACTCACAAGAGACGTTTAATGAAATCCAAGATGGCGGTAAAATATCGAGCAACCTGTATGCATGTGGACAACCTCTCAGCTTCAGAGGTTATGTGTTTATTCACGTTGTCATTGGGTGTGATCGATATTGTGAGGTTGGCTATCCTTGGATGTTCGTGGTGCATGCATACAGGTTGCTCGATATTTTACCGCCATCTTGGATTTCATTAAACGTCTCTTGTGAGTTTATTATCGCATTTCATGACTTTTTGATGCCACCGATGGACTTTTCACTTTTCACGCGATTTTACATGAGATTGTACACTCTATAGTGCTTTAGCAAAAGTTTGCAACAGACCCATTGAAGACCTTTCTAATAGAAGGGCGTTGAAGGAAACTTATGCTTTAGAGAAAAATGCATTTGAAAGTTTGAAAGTTGTTTTTTGATACATTAAAGAAGGGAATAAATGAACTCAAGATTTGGTTTCATTGCTCTCTGACTTTGAAGTATTGAAAAACTGCTTTGAAACTTTCAAAAGCATTTTTCTCAAAAGCATACATTTTTTTCTACGCCCTTCTATCAGCAAGGTCTTCAATTCACGGTGAAAAGTATTGCCGAATTGTAGGAGCAAGTTTTGAAAAATTGAGAACAAAGAAGGGAAAAAGCTTGCATAAAATTGCGTAACACTTTCAAACAAAAACAAATAATTCCATTGAGCATTGCATATATTTTCTTCAATTTTACAAGAATTTTATACATTATTTACATGAGATAGTGAGTTTCACTTTAATATTTGATCTCAAATTTGGAGAGTACTTGTTCCATTGCCGGACTCTTCTCAATAATGAAACGTGTAAAGGGCCCAGAAATGATGAGTTCCCATTGTTTTTGTCGCCTATCAATGCGAAATTCTAGAGAGAGCAAACTCATACAGTCTAAAAACCTTTTTCTTACCCTTGCTTGGCTCAAAAAAACTTAGAAAAACTCATCCACGAAATAAGCAACTTATAACTGGATGAACTATTTATTCTACTGTGAAGTTCTCAACAAAAATGTACTTTTCAGATTTTGCACGATCGACGATCATAGAGGAGAGAGTGAACTTTTAAATTATGCTTAGTTTTTAAAAATCAGATCAATAGAATCAAAGATACAGGCAAAAAAAAAAAAAAATTCATTTGCATTTTTTTCAAAATTGTAATTTTCGTTGTACATATTTGGTTATTTCAAAGAACTCCTCAATTTTATAAATTATGCAAAAACAACCGTCATTGAACATGGACGCCTTCAATTTTTAGTGTATGCAGTCAGCAATGCATTTGTGAGATGATATTGCATGAGTCAATAAATGAAGATGTTTTCTGTCCCGATAGTAAAGGGACTAAGGGAGAGGAAACACCAGTGATGATGCATAAAAGAGCCATTGACTATTGTCCTTTTAACTCTCTCCAGACAAGTTAACTCACAAAAAAACTTTTAATCTCTTTAAAAAAAATTCAGTTTTAATGAGTTTAAACGAAAAAGGATTTAATTAGTACTGATAACAGTGACTCTTTCATAACTTAACGATTCATTGATAACACTAAAACACTTCATTCTTCAAGCTGAAATTTGACAGAGATAAAATAAAAAGTAAATTAAATTGAGCCCAGTCTAGGCAGAAGCAGGATTGGAGACATTAAACGGACGGTATTTCATGAAAATGGGTTTTCCCATATTTTTGTCCAAATTGAGTTTTAATGACTAGTTATGAGTATTTTTCACTGAAAATATCATGGTGCAGACTGAATTTCCTCCGAAATGAACTCTGAATTCATATAGAGTGGCGGTCTTCTGGGTAGTCACTAATCAGTGTAACTGATGAGAAGGATTTTTAGGTTAGGATCAAAGACTCAAGGTGTATATTCCTATAAGTTTTGAATGTTGAAGCTACTCGTCACTCCTTTTATTTTTGCTGAAGTACACTGAAGAAAATAAAGGAAAAATGACACCTTAACCCAAACTTACAAAGCCTCCACATCAGTGAAGCTGCTTTCCCATTAGACTTCTGCTGAAGACAGGGGTAGCCACTGAAAAGGGGGGGGGGTTCTGGCATCTCCACTCTCTAGACATCACAGTTCACCCATGAAAGATGTAATTTTTTGCTTTTCTCACAAATTTTGACAAATTTAGGAGCGTGCACCCTCCTCTCCTTAGCTACTTTTAGACCCTGGATCCCCCCTTGGAAAAATTTTGACTATGCCACTGACTCTAGATGAATGTGGTGCTCATTGGTTTTTCCTGAATTCTCTCGGAGCTTGATTTGCACTTTACTTATCTCTTCCCCCAAACAAATTTAGAATTATGTTTCGGAGAAAGTGATTGTCACGAGTGGATCAAACAATTGGGCACCCATAAATTCATCCCATTTGGACGTATGAGAAACAATAGATTCTTGAGGGGGCCATGGCCCGTTTATTGATAAATTACTTCTCACACATTCAAACGGGAATAATTCACAGTTACTAGATTGCTGGATCCACCTTTGACAATTGGCTTTTCCCATCCTCAAACCCAAAAAATCGATCAGATTCTAGTCCCACCTTGATTCCTCGATCTTTAGCACAGTCACCTCAAAGTTCTTGAATTATGTAACCCGTTTCTCCCTAAAAAGCAATCTCCCTTTCAGTCACTTTTTCCTTTCACTTCAGTTGAATCAACTTACTCAATCTAACACATTTTGATTCAATACAAGTCTTGTTAGTCATTCCGTAAATAGACGTACACAAGAATGTGATGACAGTGGAAGAAAAGGAACAAAAAGTTTGGGTGGGAAAGAGGTGGGAGCTAAAAAAAATTAAAGAAAACAAATATAAAGAAAAGAAAACGAAAATGCATTCATTGAATACAGTGATATCCTCTCGGAGGTTGGTGTTTTCTGATAGAAAACTGAGGAAAAGTACCGTACCTAGACATTGTAGGTATCTGACAAGAGACGAATTTATAAAATTCAGAGTTTTAGCTTCAAATTAAGGAAATTGCCTAGTACCCTCGCTTCATTTTACGTTCTAGTTTCTTCTTCTTTTTTAGATTGACTTCTTCTTCGGCAGGACTAGGTTGTTGAAAGAACCAAGGACCCAAAAATTTGGTCCACAGCATCCACAATGCTCTTGCAGGAGCCTAAAAATAAAGAAATAAAATATTCAAAATAAAGTATGTCTTGTAATTTTCAAATTTCCTGCAAATTGATCAGGGACTTCATGGTTAAACAGATTAATTAAAACTATACGCGAAAGATGCTATTGGTGAGAGACCAGTTTGGAGCAACTGTCTCTTAAAAACCATTGTTCAGTCACCTACTCGGTAAAGATGCTTCCGGAGCCATTTGGCTCATCCCAAAATCTCAGCTCTCATGGAGAATTCAAGGAGCAAAAACAGAAAGCATGTTGAATACAGAATGTGTTTTCCCTCAAAGTTTGCCTGGATTGTAAGTAAAAAAGGGTCATCAAGAAGCTCGATAGTCGGAGTTATCAGGAATCAAACGCATAAGAAGCAAAAAAAAAAAGGGTAGTCAGTTTTTCACCACTGCTCAGCCCATCAAAAAAAATTCCTAGTTCCGTCTATGGTGACTTCTACACAACATCCTTTTGGGCATGATTGACATTGTAAAGGCCTCCCTGGGGGGGGGGGGGGGGGGTGCTAGGGACCAAAAATCCAATGACAATGTTGCTTGTTTTCTTTTTGTTGTTATTGTTACATGTTAATTCCTATGCCTGCAAAACCATTATCCTCTCGAAATTGGTTTTTTTATAGCGTCAGAAGATTTATTCGTGGTTAAAAAAGTCTTTGGAATTTTTTGGAAGTTGGTATTTTCTATATATCTCATGGAAACAATCCCTTTCCAAGCAAACAGCTTATAACCAGGGGCGTGCCATGGTTTCCAGAGAGGGGGGACAAGAATGCAATCTTGCCGCCCCTCAAAAGTAAAATAAAAAAGCTTTTCTCATATCTGTTGATGTCCATGTCAATATTATTGAAATCCTACACAAGTCCAAGCTGTGTATCTTTCTAATCTGTGGATACCATGAACAAAAGGGTTAAATTCTATTTATCATGAAACAAATTAGAACATAATAGGAGATATAAAAATACTCACTAAAATCCAGAGCCACCAAAAATACCTCGAAATCACAGAGAGGCCTTGACAACCAGCAGTCAAAATTATTAGATCTTTGACATGTCTAAAAAAAAAAAAAAAAAAAACAATAAAACCTGAGTGTGGAAGAAATGAAACAAGTCTACATGAAGTCAAATCTAAGCAGAGTTTTAAAACTTTCACATCTCTTTTAGAGCAAAGAACTAAAAGTCAGCTCAACTCTCAGCGAAGTAGGTATTAGAATGACAAAAAGAGTGAGGAATTGGACAGCTTTTTGCGGAAAGGAACCAACGATAGTTGATAAAGCCATCCAGTAATAACCGACAATTATTTTTTTTTTTTAATCTCTGCTCACAGCCAGTTTCAGGTCATTGTTACAAAACAGTACTGTCTTAGTCTAGACTGTTGACAAAATACTACTGTAATCGGACCTTTTGTACACTTAAAAGGTGATTCCAGGCAAAAATTTGTTGGATTTCGATCCAATGGATAGCGCTGCAAGTCACTTTTGAGAAAAGTCTTGTTTTCCGCATTTTAAATTGAAAACAAAGAAGAAAGGAAAATTCATAAAACGTCGGCACCTGCGTATTTCTTTATCGAATTTTTGAGTCCAAAACCAGCAAAATTGGTTGAGAATTAAAGCCTTAGTTTAAGAAATTCATTTCGCCATAAGCTCAGAGAGTGCAAGTGAGTACGAGTGATACTATGTCTATCTGCCTCACTCGCACTGATTGAAGCTTGTGGGAAATATCGTATTTCCCACATTCCGGTTTTATTTTTGAGTGTTTCACCTTGAAACTTTCAGGATACCTTCCTGAAGGATGTTTGGTGCACACGTTCCTTAAAATTGTACTTTTTGCACAAATTCATCAATTTTGGCAAACAAATTTCCAAGCAGCGCGACTTGATGTCCACGGTTTAAACTCATCCGCCCAGGAATCACCTCTGCATAAAATTGGGATCTAAAGGGTAATTACAACCAGTGGCGTGCGCAGGGTGGGGCTTTCGGACAGAAACAAAAAACCATGAGTATTTCGCGGGCATCAACTTTTACTGACACTTGAAATTTCAAAGATGCTGAATGCAATTTTCTTGGCGCATTTCTCGAATCGCACCTGTGCATTTCAAACAGTGAATACACATAATTTCTCGAAACTTAATCAGACAAGAGAGGTTACATACTCAGCCAATCCTCCTTCCATATTGAGATCAACTCCACTGTCGATGAGCTGCCCTGACTCAGTGTAAGTAGCATGGGCCATTTTTTCCATAAATTTGTAACTAGCTATGTATGCAGCATTAGCCAAAAAAAGCAGAAACTGGAAAAAAAAGAGAAGGAATGATAAAGTCTTATATATTTCTAACCATTTCATGAGAGGCCTATAGAGCATGGTGATTCAACAGACAGTAAGTAATATTACCGGCTGAGTAAATTTCCGATTTGGAATATTCCCATTTTACTTTTTCCAAGTCTTCATCGCCATGACTGGTCACTTTTTTCCTTTCACCTCTTCCTCGCACAATGTTGAAATAGAGGGAAAATATCAATCTACTCGTCTTTAAAAAACCAATATTTTAACATATTTCGAGCAAATCTGCGAAATTAAAGGCCAAGTAAATGCAGCTACAGACAATCCCAAGAATGATTGGACTTGACAACTGTACTAGCGGAGACAAAGATACCTAGCCAGGGTATGCACTAAGCAATACACAGCACCCCATTCAACGCGTGTATTAGGTGTGTTGCAAGTTGCATACTCCGGCCAGGAATCTTTGTCCCCACTAGTACATCATGAATGGAAAAGTCTGCAACTCACTGCTCCTGACCAATCAGGTTGCGTGGTTCGGGGTTTGAAGCTGATTTTTTCATGAAAGCTGTAGAACTGTCAAGTCCAATCATTTATGGGACAAGCTATATACTTGATGGAGTTAAATAAGAGAGCATTGCAGTTTTAAGTTTAACCGCCTCCAGTAAAGTTGTCAAAATGGGCCTTTAGCCCCCTCCTTTAAGCTAATTCATGCCGATATGTTAGAGAGTCCATTTTTTATATTCGTTAATATTGAGAAAAGATAGCAATGGGGTTGTGAGTATTGTGACCATTGTATTTTTTTCAGCTAACAATAATCACAGCCAAATCATATAATAATAGGAGAAAAAAGTTACTCAAAGGCTTTCAATACTTACAATACTTGAGAAGGTGAAAATACTGGAAAGGAAATAAGTACCGACAAGAAAGACAGCATTTGCAGCGAGAATCATTTTTTTGTAAAACTCGAGTGTTAGTGTGTTTTCCGAAACAATAAGCTTTGCTCCTTTTGTGCCCTGCTTTGGTTGCTTTTGAGGCTGTAAAAAAAAATTAAAGAAATCAATATGAAAGATGTAAAGATACACAGAAGCTGGAACATAATTTCTGATAATCATTTTTAACCCTTTGCAGGGTTCTTAGCATACCAATCTGTGAATCTATCTAAGCGCATGATGGAAGTATAAAGGTGGAGGCATTTGTACCCCACCTACGTCACAACGCGACAAATCTAGTGAGCGGAGTCTGTGGGGGGTGTTCGCTGGTGGGTGCTGCGAGTACCGCGCTCGCCAGTCACGTGACTGTTGGGTACAGATTTGTCGCGCTGTGACATAGGTGGGGTACGAATGCCTCCACCTTTATACTTACATCATGATCTAGGCAGCCCCTGAAGCTCAGGAAATGAAAATTTAAAGTTGGCAAGTGCTGAAAGGAGTTGCCCCTCAAAGGGTGAAGTTTTGAAATAAGAAAATAGAGGACTGTTAGAGTGGTTTTTTTAAAAAAAAAATATTTGTAAAACCCATTCAAAACTCTATCCATAATAACTTTATTGAGAATACAGCTATACTTGGATGATTTACAGGCTAGCTAGGTGGAAAAATATGTTTCGCTCCGCAAGGGCTAATTTTGCCCTAACCGCACGAAATGGGTAAGTATAGAAAGAGGTCCTAACAGTGAGAACCAAAGCTGACTCATGCATTCTGATTGGTCAGAGATGTTTAAAATCGTTTGATAGCTGTTGTTTTTTCCTTTAAAATTTTAGAACCTCCGTTTTGCACCCGAACTTGAAAGTTAAGTTTGCTGAATACAACCAACAAAATTGGATTGTCATGATACACCTTTTCATGAAACAAAACTAGACAAAACTATAAAGTGACTGGAAAAACTATGAGTAGGTATGAGAGCAATTCTTCTCATTCGCACGAATCACTGCTGAAATCGACAAAAGAATTTGATGACAACGAAAATAAAATAGAAAATACTTACAGCCATGTTTCAGTTATTCAAAAGCGTAAAGGGAAAGAAAATTAGCAGACTTAATTTAGAAAAAGTATTGGCGGCAGACCATTTTGTGAACTAGAGCCTTGTCGGATGAGACGTGTACGCACTGAAAAGTGAAAATGAAAAAAAATTGTTGTAGTAACCACAGGTAGTAACGCAACAATATGCCCTTCCGTAGTTAGTTACGGCTCTTATCATTATCAGTAAGTTAACCGGAGCTAACCTCAAAATAACGGCTGATTTGTCATTTTCATTTTGACAACTACAAGCCACATCGTTGTTTATCAACAAATGCCACGCGGCGCCTGCGCGGTTGAGCCATTGTAGACGGTGAGTCATGTTTTTTTGACGTAGTTCAAAAAACGACAAAGAGATAGAGCCACAAAAAATATTTTCAAAATCAAAATTGACTCTTTTAGTCTTTATTCTATTAGGTGTGCTTTTATTTAGGTGTTCCCTGTATTTTTTCAGTTTTTCTCAAGTTTTTCTCACGCGGAATCCGGAAAAATGGAAATCATAACAAAAACACACAACAACGAAACTTAGGACTTTTTTCAATTTTTTTGTGATTGTGAATTATTGCCCGATGTATCGAGAATATCGTTGAAGCGTTTTTATTTTATACATTAAGGTAGGTACATATGTGGAATCCACTGGTGTATTAAAATCTGAGAGAATGGAGAGAATGGGTTGTTTTCTAGCTCTGGCTGGAATTTGCTGTTGAACAGTTTGATCCGTTTGATCCAGAGATTACTAAGCCTTTGATCCGATTTCTTACAGGAAACCGTTTGAGCGCCAGTGAGACAGGACATTCGTTTGGAACTATCCTTCTGAAAATATAAAAATAAAATAAATTTCTCATTTTCTTTTGCTTCTCTGAAATTTTTTAAGATCAGAATCAGTCTTTACCAACACACTAGAATCACTACTGCTGAGTAAAACTCCTGAAATTCAGTGCATTTCAACGAAGACGACGAGGAAGAGGAACATTTTTGGTGTTACTTAAGATAATTTCAGGCGAAACTTTTCTAAATTTCAATCCGATGGATATCGCCCCTAGTTGCTTTTCGGAAAAGTCGTGTGTTCGATTGATTGGATTTGAAAATCTCTAACCACGTTCGCTGATTTGATTGCGGTCCAAACTAGAGTCGAGTGGAGGAACTATCTGTTTCTCATGGATATCTTTCCTAAATTTGGTTTTACATGAAACTGAGCTCTTAATATTTTTCCGGAAGGTGTTGTTATGACAACCCCATTTCCAAAGTAACCTGATCATCAGATTTTTGAAATCGAACATCACTTTAAGTTTACCCATCATAGTTTCTCAGAAAGGAAGAAGTATTATAACAAGTCGCTGAACATTTAACGTGTCTTTCTGTTTCAGATTTCAATGAATCATTCAAAACCAGTTCTTGTTGATGTCATCAAAGAAGAAAGTCTTATCAAAGAAGAGATATGTATTAAAGAAGAAAGTTGTGATGAGGTTGAATCCATTTTGAATAAAGGCGGACACACACTGAAAAGGAGGTTGAGTACCAGTGGCAGTTTTGAGGATGATGAATGTAAAATCCCCAAGTTGGAGGGCAGCTCAGCCAATGACAGTGACCCAGTCATCGGTGATGATAATGAGCTGAACAGCTCTAATGAGGATGAAGTCTTTCAAATTGAAGTTAATAGCTCTGATGAAGAGGAAAATTCAACGAGCGACCCCTTAGAGCTTGACAATATCTTGAGCGTCAAGAAAATGGTGAGTACCCATGAATTTTCAAGCCATTGGATACGGATGAGGTCTAAGTCTAACTTGAAACCTCTTCAGTGCCAGCTATTAGTTTACTCGTAGTAGTGGAAATGTACACCCAGTGCCAACTACGAGTTAACTCGGAAGTCCTCTGTGCAGCTGAAATGTTGGTTGTGGACCAAATCCTCTGAAGGCTCTCTTAAAGACCGCGTCTGTTTCTGGTGTGCTCACCTTATAGCAGCGGTTCGCAACCTTTTTTGGTCGCGGACTGCTAATCGGACGATTAGCGGTCCGTGCCCACTTCAGCAATTACAAAAATTACTAATGGAGCTGTTGCAAAATTTTGCTACAGGCTTATTAAGAGTTTGCTACGGAGTAAAACCCTGTAAAAATAACAATGAGCGCACTAAAAAATCACGAAATCCACTCCTAAACTCACAAAATGCTTTTAAAAGCGAGACCGTAATGGCGGCCGGGGCCACGGTTTTCATTGTGGTTCCCTATCTTCAATCAGCGCCATCTACACGAGGTGTTCTCGCAACACCACACAAGAAGAAGAAAAAGCATACAATTGTCATAAGAAAACCGCGGCCTCGGCCGCCATTACGGTCTCGCATTTAAAAGCATTTTGTGAGTTTAGGAGTGGATTTTGTGATTTTTTAGTGCTCTAATCGTTATTTTTACAGGGTTTTACCCCATTATCAACCATTATTAAGCCTGTAGCAAAAGTTTGCAACAGCTCCATTCTTATCCTCACCGACAGATAGAGTATATGGTTTACTATGCAGGGTGCTGCTGCACTGGCACCAGAAGGCAACTTAGAGTGACGTGACAAAGCATATATACACACCCATAATCCCAGGGAGCTGTCTGCTGCGGGTGTGCATATAACCGGGAAGATTGAAAAGGTTTAAGAGTAATACAGTGGAACCTGTTTATAACGGAACCTGTTGATAGCGGAAACCTGATGTCAAAGGAAAATTTTGCCGGTCCCGTGGACCGCTTTTCTCCATCCGGTAAACCTGCTGATAACGGAAACCTGATATTAACGGAAAAATGTGTCCGCCCCGTGAGTTTCAGTTATAAACAGGTTCCACTGTAATAACAAAATAATTTCACATTTTAGAGGGAGCCACTACTCCTACACACTTTAAACTCAGGAGTAAAACCATCCGCACTTTGCACAAGCACAATCGACCAAAAGCTCCAACAATCACCGATGACAACAGTGAGGCAACAATAAAAAACAAAAATGCACCTACAACCTGTATGACTGTAAATAGCCTTAGTTGCGCTGAACCCATGCGCAGTGTGTGAAACCAAGTGAATTGTTGGTTGTTAGAGCTTTTGGTGGGTTGCGCTTGCGCAAAATGCAGATGATTTTATCTGTGCTTACAGCATGTAAGAGTCGTGGCTCTCTTCTCAATGTTAAATTATTTTTTTTTTATTCTTTGAATTTTATTTATCGAGCCACGTGTTTGGGCGGCTGGACTTTACTACTACTACTACTACTACTACTACTTATTTATTTTTTTATTTATTTAAACTGTCCAATACAAGAAAATACAGAAACAGAAAAGAACAAAATCCAAGATTATCAAAATTCAAAAATATAACTCCTAGCAAAAAAAACTTAAAATGAGAAAGGGAATCAGAAGATCTAATAAATTGGGGCAGGGCATTCCAGGATCTCATAAGCCCAACTGAAACTGAGAGAAAACAAAGATTTTCTATGTATTTGAGATGAAAATGGTTCCAATTTGAGCTAAAAATTCCTCATCAAATTTATTTCTGCGCTCTCTCCAGCATTTGCCCGTCAGTCACCTGTTTCTAGTATGTCAGGTTATCGCTGGTTCAGTTTTGTCTTGTTCTTTCTTTCAAGAGAAGAACATATCGTGAAATAAAGTTTCCTTCTCATTTATGTTGTTTGCAAAATGTTTTAATGTGAGTTCAATTGTTTGTAGGAGCTCCTCCAACATCCAGAAGTCATCTCGTTTCTCAAAGAGAAGATTGACCAATCGAGGAAAAAAAGCAAATGATCCGTAATGTGCTCTCAAAGGTAAATTCTAACTCAGCTTTTTCATTTTCCTATGGCTGAATCATTCTGCTGTACCCTCTTTTACATGGTGTCAAAGCAAAAGCCCTCTGTCCCTCCGATAACTTTTCCGAAGAAATGAAGCTAATATGTTTCTTAGAGGTCTTCATAACTATTTATTAAATAAGGCAATTTCTTCTTTAGCTGAAATAGTATAATTAAATTAAGCTAAGCTTGGAAGCAAATCCTCCATATGTGCAAATACCATTGTTGTTTTATCCTTTTTTTTGTTATTATTGACTTGTATTATAGTCCTTAATAGGGGCTAATGTACTAGAAATAAATAAATAAAAGTAAATAAATCAACTCCACTCAAAATATGTTAAAAACGGTTTTGAATTTTAAGAAATTCTGAAATTCCGAGTCTTTTAGGCCCTTAAATCAGGAACCCGCTGAAAAGGTGTCCCCTGTAAAATAATTGAACACAGATTCTAGTATTTTTCAAAGTTTGTGACTGTTACTGAGATATTTTTTCTGTTCTGACTCTTTGTAAATTTTCATTCTAAGAATGTTATACGAGTAAAAACAAAGTATGAATTTCTATCAATAAAACATTTATTTAAAATTATTATATTAGATAATACATTACATGTATACATCATTTTATTATAGATACAGGGTATGGAAAATATTGTGAGTGCTATCAAAGCTCAGCTTGAAAAAGCTGCATTTTTCATGATGAGAAATGGAAAGATTACTAAATTTTGGTTGACCAACTCAACATGCTCAAAATTACAAGTGACCTTCTGACTTGGTACGGTTCTACCATGCAAAGGAAGAATACCATTAAGGATAAGTGTTATTTATGGTTTTTTTGCAATGTACCTTTACCTGAAAAGGTACCCGGTGCATGAATGAGCTGTAGAATCGAGTGGAAGATCAAGAGTTTGTTATTACTGTTATTCTTATGGGTGATGTCATACAATAGTTAGTTCTAGACTATGAAAATTTTCCAAGAGCCTAGGACTCGTTGGCGTAAACTGATGGAGTTGAGAGCTAGCTCTCATTAGGCAGGAATCTATTTTTTGATGTCACCCATGAGGATAACATGAACTCAGTTATTGGCTGGATATCAAGTTAATTTGATGGCTTAAAAATACTAAAATACTCCACAGCCCTATTTGCAAAAACAACGTAAGTAACGCAGCCCTCAGTTACTTCTCTCTGGACACTCCCCTTCCCCTTTAAGCCACCGCTTGAGGTGGCTGCGTATCACCAAATGCCATGCAGATTGCCTTCTGTACCAAGTGCAGGGGTCACTTGTTATTTTGCGCACCTTGAGTTTGTAAATCATCTTTGTGATCCTTTGTTTTTTCATTACAAGTGTGCATTTTCAAGTTAAAAAACTACGATGTACCTATCTTCTAAGACTAAACAACAACAACAACAAAAAAAAAAACAAGTACAAATCAAAATAAAAATACTCTAATCTTATAAATTTTTACGAACTTGCATTCTCAAGTTTTTAAACTATCATGTATCTTAGTTTATGTCT
The DNA here is from genome assembly GCA_011764245.1 of Trialeurodes vaporariorum. Lineage (NCBI taxonomy): Eukaryota > Metazoa > Arthropoda > Insecta > Hemiptera > Aleyrodidae > Trialeurodes > Trialeurodes vaporariorum. The sequence goes on along the minus strand of VMOF01000024.1, from coordinate 7,684,500 downwards.
ATAATTTCCTTTGCTGGCCATCAGATGGCGTTGTATAATTAGTCTTCAGAGGACTATTCACAGACGGAGTAACTGTGGGATGAGCAATGACTTTCCCATTCTCTGTGATTGATGATTGGTGAAGAACATTAACCAACGTCTGCTGAGCTCTGGAAGTTGTTTGATTAGGTTTTGACAAGTTAGACATCTTTTCTTGTGATGCTTGATTGATTTTGTTCGTATTAGCATCCCTGTCTAGGATTTGGACACTAACACATTTGTTTGCTAGTTTATTATAATCACTGTGAGTAGTTGTGGTATTAGATGTCGAGATAAGACGGCTCGACAGTTTCTCTAGATTATCGGTATCAGTCGGTGTTGAAATAGTCATTTTTTCTTCCGTTATTCTGTATGATGAATTTTCTGGTATTGTGGCTGGTGTTGTCATTGTTGCAGGGCTGTACTCATTGCCTCTTGTTTGTGATGAAGTACCAAATATCTTATTGCGCAAGACAGCTTGAGCATCGCTGATTTTATTGTTTAGCTTATCTGCAAGAGTCGTTAAAAAATTTAATTTATTCTTCTCATCCAAACAAACGCTCATTCTCTCTGTTGCACTATCTTTTTGAAAAATTACACACTGCGTCTTTGCGCAGCCAATAGTTGTTTGGGTTCCAGTCGTTTCGTTAGCAGAAGTCATCCAACCATCATTTGCTCTTAAAATCTTTGCAGGTGTCTCTGAGTATAGTCCTGAGGATGGCACCACCGTTTGTCCGATAGCCTGCCTTGACTTTGTTACGTTATTGCATATTTTGACTGTAGAGCACTTTATCGTTGCGCACGGTGTGATTTGATCCACTACAGTCTGAGTTTTGAGGAAAGTTTGTGTTTTCTCTGGTTCATTTTGTTTGTTATCAGATGTTAGTGCCGACTTGCTACCAGTTGAATAGTTTCCCGTCTTTGAAATTTGGTGTGTTGCAAACTGGATGGTGTCCGTTTCCTGCTTGATCTTAGCTGTTGACAAAAGTAATTTAGGTGCACTTGTCACATTGAAGAATAATCTGGTTGTATTTTGAATAACGCTATCAGCATCTGCTGTCTTCACTTGTTTTTTCAAAAGGCAGCTTTCGGTTTCTTTTTGGAGTTTTGGTTCTTCAATAAGCTTCGCTGTTTTGTTTTCAAATTTTGCCTTTTCAGTGAATTTATTCTTGTTAAACCTTGGAATTACTTCCTGCGTTTCTTTAGATTCCATGGTTGGCATCAGTGAGTTGTTTTTTGCTATTCCTGATGTCATATTTGCTGTCTTGACATAAAATTTTGCATGAATGTCTTTCCTCTCCTCACCTTCCGTTCCTTTCTTTGCACTCGTTTTTTCCGATGCCAAAGCTTCGTTTCTGTTGAGTGGCGTGGAAGTAATCAGTTCAATCTTCATACTTTTTCCTGCCCAAGTTGTATCTTTGCTTGTTTGTGATTCATTTTTGGTCTGTTCCCCAGAGTTCTTCTCGCTGTTAGTGTTTTGACTAGAGTTGTCAGATTCTTTTGCAATCATCACATTTGCTTGTTCATTTGATGATTTATTAAATTTACCTGTTGTTTCTGTCAATTGAAAAGACTTAACTGTCGTTGGGGTCTTGGATATTTTGGCTTTTTGCAAATTTTGCGCGGAAATCACTGGATACTTAGCATTTGCCAATCGGTCTGTGGAAGGTATGTCTGTTTCTCTTGCGGTCCGAGAAGTTGTGCAATTTGAATTTCTGTTTGACGGATCTGTCCTTGTTGACGTTAGTTCTGATGGTATCAAGTGGCGAGAAAAATTGTGTGTCGTCGTATCTATCTTATCTGCAAACTTTTCAGTCGAACTTGGAATTTTAATGACTTGATTGAACTGTGAACTACTTTGCAACTGAGCATGCTTATCTTTCGATGTCTTGAATGTCAAGACATTTACATTTCCACTGAGAGTTGTAAAATTTACTTTCCCACCTGTCAATTTGTTTTCACTTAATTTTTCTCCTCTACTGGTAGAAGTATCATTGTGTTTGTTTCTTTGGCTTATCAAATTCGAGTTCATTTTTGAATGGACGCTCAATGATTTATTTGTGATAGAAGATGTAGTTTTTGCTGATGTTTCATCCAAATCTGATTTCGGAGTTGTCTCTTGAAGACTGATGCTTTCGACAGAAAAATGTCTATCCGTCTCTTTCAATGAAGATGATCTTTGGGAGCATTCCTCCTTCACAGGAGTCCCAGTTTTGCTCTCAGTTTCTTTGCTGGAAAATTTTGCAGCTTCAGCTTTGACTTTACGGACTTCAACGGTTGTACCATCAAATTTTACCATCAAATTTTGATTCGCTGTCTTTGTTCCTACCCCATCGTTGTTGGATGTTTTATTTTTTACTCGTTCATTTTTTGTCTCTTTATTGTTGGACTCCTCATGTAACATATTGATGCTACCCTTGTCCTCCTTTGTTTCTGCTGTAGATTTTATTTCTGTCACTGCGTTTTTATCCTTTCTCATGCTTTCTGTTGTGCTTTGATTCATTTTTTCTGCTGTTGTATTTTGATCGACTGTTTTCTCAACGGAATTCATTGTATTAACCATTAGTTGGTAAGCAGTTATTCTTGCTCTGTTATCCGCGTTTGTCACCGGTTCATCCGTAGACAACCTCACCGATTCCACTGTAACTTCGTAATTGACTGATGTTTTGACGGGATCTATTGCATCAGAAGTGTTTCCTGCGGCTAACGCATCATTTATTGTCATTTTATCAAGCGAAGGGAGCAAATTATCTCTAAATTCCGAGACGCTGCTGTTGTAATTTGCAACAATCGGGATCGACACCGAATTGGAATATTGAAATACATTCAGGTTCGTTGATTTTGGGATTTTAGAGTTAGTTTGGTTGTAGGTTGACGCCATGTTTTTGTCTGAATCTATCGTATATCCTTTTTCTGACAACGTCTGTAATGGACTGTAAGTAACTGGAACTTCGGTATTTGTCAGAACTGTAGTCTGAGAATGAAGAACAGCAGGTGTCGCAAACTTGATAAATTGAATATACTGTGACAGGCGAGGCATGAGTTCAGGTTTTATCGTAATATAGTAATATTTGAACCTAGGTGAACTAAAATACGTTATTCCGTTATTTAAGTCCGGCAATGTTTGCCCATTTATTGCGGCAGAGGTAGTGAGGCTCGCTGATTCCCCAATTTGTGAGATTTGCTGACCCCAAAATTGCTGTCCAGATTCTGCCACATCATTCAGTAACATTTGCTTTACGATTTGACCGTTGGTACCCTGATTTTTTTGCTGTCCATCTGTTGCTGTTAGATTTATGATTGATTCATTGAAGCTGAATTGTTGCTCCTGTCCATGATCAAGATTTAAGGAAGGACCTTGGTTTAGAAGCAGGTCTTGTGGTTGTGTTTGGTTATGAATGTCTTGATCTGATGAATTCTCTGTTTGCAATTCCTGATTCCTGCCAGGAAATCTTGATTGACCTAGTTCTTGTGTCTGTTCACCTGGACTTTTTGTATCTTGCTTTGTTGAACTATCTGATGGAGTGTGGTGTATTTTCTCTGGAACTACAGTCTCAAAATTCTTTTCAGTTACCACAGCCCGGTCTTGAGGAGTTGCTTTGAATAAATTATAATTTGTTAGTTTTTGAAATGGGATCAGATATAATTTTGAATTGAAGTTTTTTTCTTTATTCTTGGGCGGATCAAGGGGGCTCCTATCTTTGGGGGCTCCTGTTATTTCTTTTCTTTCCTTTTCGTTCAGCTGTTGACTCGTGTTCTCCGCTGTTTTCTGACCTCTCAATTTAGCATCTTCTGGATTTTTCATCCATTTTTCAATTTGAGCCGGAGAATTTTTTCTACTTATAAAGTTAGGCATATGCACTAATTGTTCAATTCTTCCAAGTTTCTTTTTCTCTGGTCCTATCTTTGCCATCAGTTGCTCTCTATTTTTCACTAGGATACATACATTATTATCGGATTTTCTGTGCATGGAATCACGGAGCGCATTGATCAAGGAGTTATTGGTTTTGTTCCTTTGTAAAGGTCCCGTGGAAAGAGTGAGGTAAGGGGTGATGACGGAACTCGGCACTTTGATGGCGTGATAAACTCTTGCATCGTCTACATTGAAAGGAACTGCTGAGTGAATCTGAGCGTACACTTTTTTCTTTCTAAACAGTCCTCCTTTAGATTTCACTCTCTTATCTCGTACACCTATGTATGTATTTCTCCCGTCAATGTGATCTAAATTGCTGTACCCGGTTTTGGCGATTACTTTGTTCTTGTTTTGAATCAATAGCGGCATGAATGTTATTGAAGAGCCAGTTTCATCAGTTCTTGGAGTAGTTGTCAGCGGTGAAGTATTTAATGATAAGATTGTGGTATTTTCATTTTCTTCAACTATTTGTTCATTCTTGCTTTGAGCTGTGTTTACAAAAAGCTGTGTGACACTTGGTTCGTTCAAGTTTTGTAATGGTTTGTTGTAATCTTTTGGAGTGATTATCAATGGGTTTCTTTTCGTTTGTTCAAGTGATGCCCTTCCATTTTGAGGCAAAATCGTGATAACCCGAAGGGCATTTAAAGTATGAGGATTGTAATGTTGACCCTTGATTAAAATTAATTTTGAAGTTCCTGGTATGTTTTGATGCGCCTGGACTCTCTCTTTCTTATACCCTGTTTCTGTTGTCAACTCCAATGCTGCTTTTTGTTCTAACGGTACTATTTGTTTTTGTGTTTTTCCTGTGTCTTGTACTTCTTTGACCTGAACCAACGTGGGCCGTAGTTCACTCTTCTGTTGGCCAGTCTCTGGTATTGCACTGTCTGGATGAAAATCCTTCACATTGCTTGTCAAAGTGGCATTTGCCATGTGAAATTTTTCGGAGCCATCAATCAAAGTAGATTCGACTATCATGTTCCCATGATTGGTCTGGAACTGTTTTGTCAAGACCGTCGCCCCTGTAGGACAGTTTACTGTAACCAGATTCTTGTCTGTAGAGCGAGAATAATGTTTCTGATCGCCATCTGTGCCCTCCGTGAAGTTTTCCCCGGATTTTTTGTCATTTAATTTCAATGAGCTTTGGGTCTCTATCGTAGAACTTTCTTCTGTGGATTGAAAGTTGCCCTCTCTGTAAATTGATGCGTCAAGAATATATGAAGTTGAAGGCTTAGTCTCACTTACCAGTTCATCTTTGTATGTAGGTGTTGTTTCATCTGTGTCCTCTTGAACATTTGCCTGTTCTTCATCTTCTAACTTTTCTCCAAAATGCAGGTCAGATTGAGTTGAAGTAATAGACTCGCCAGTATTCGCCCTGTTTATGGCACCTGTTTTTACATCGATATTGATGTAATGTACAGGTTGCACAGTTTGTGTAGTTTTCAAAGTGAAAAACTTGATGGCATCAGGCATAGAATTGTTATTAGTGTCTTCAAGATTACGGTCTCTACTGTCTCTAATAATAGCCTCCTGTGAGACTTTTTTATCGCACGCTTTTCCATCTGCCCATCGATGTAAATTCATGTTTGTGCTCTGGTCAATCTGTGAACGAGCATCGCTTGATTTTGCGGCGTTTCTTATACGAGATTCTTGCAAGTCCCTCTGAAAAATATCGTCCTCATCAAACAAGAAGGTAGTATTGGCTGGAAACTTAATTGTGGAAGACAATGCATTTAAAGTTTGGAGAGTTTGTTCTGTGTGGGAATCTTTGTCGCTTGTTGTATCCGAAGTTCTTCCTTTTTTTCGGGTGAAATATTCGTTCCTTACGGTTTGCCTTTCAGGTTCATTTCTTTCACCATCAATGGTTGGAAGATTTAATTTTGAAGATGGAGAGAAGTTTCTTTGTTGTGAGTTGTCTATTCCTTCTAATCCTGTCCTATTTTTGATTGGTTGATAATCACTTTTTGGCCTGATTTCAAATTGAGCGTTTTTTACCTGGCTTATTGGTGCGTCCGAGTGTTTAAAATACTTAATAAATCCTCTCATCCTCGGCGAATATTTCTGTTGTTTCTTTCTATAATTCATGGCTGATTCTCCTCTGTCTTGAATCTGCTGCTGCGAGTGATGCAAATGGTGGCGAGAAGATCTTGAATAATTTCTAGAGAGACCCTCATATCTACTGTGGCGATATTTAGAAGAGAGAGTTTTTGCTTGATGGTTATTGTGAAGAGCGGTATTTTCACTCATTTTCAACTGAGAGTTTGGATGATGATAAATTGTCATGGTTTTGAAATTTGTAGGATTATTCTGCCCAAAGGACTTGTAGCTACTTGCACCTGTAGTGGTAGATTCTACAATTTGTAGAGAGTATTGGCTGGATTGTGAAGCATGAGCCAAACTTTGACGGGGAGTGTAGTTCCCTTGAATTGACTTGTGATCAATTTTATTTGCCGGTCCATTGGTACGATGGCGGTGTCGATATTTGGCATTCAGCCGTGATCGATGATTTGAACTTCTCTGAGCTTTTGATCTTCCATGTGATGCAGAATGCTCATTTAAATTGTATCTCTCGTTATTAGGCAATGCTACTGTATCATCATCTAAGTCTCCGCTGGACAAAAAATCATGACTAGCATAACTTGATAGACCCATTACCTCATTTTTGAAGCTCATGAAAGGTGCTGTATCTCGATCACTGTCCATTTTTATGTCATCAAAAGAGTTCCAACTCTTTAGATTATGTGGGGCTGTACTCTGCTTATCTGAAATTTCAGATGCATTTTTCTCTCCAAAGTTTTGCTCCGTATCTTCGGATCTTAAATCGAACATGTTCTTGTGAATGAAAGGTTTGTCAAAGCCTTTGACTGTTTTATCTGAATCCTTTGAGTAAGAACTATTTGTAGAAGATAACACTGGCTTCATATTAACTTGTCTAAAAAGAAACGTCATTTTCGGAAGAGTTTGTGGCATCCACAAAACCAGCTCAGAAACATCATCATCTACTTTTACTCGCTGCTTTTTGGCTGGTCGGTGTTGATTCTCTCCTACTTTGGAGCCTTTTTTTTCTAACATGGATCCAATTGCTGTTTGTGGTTTATTACGAGTATTGATTGTAGAGAACGTAGGTTGATCCATTTGTCGGTTTGCGTAATCGGATACTTGAGAATTAGATTTGGGATGAAAATATCCAGGTACAAAGATTGGTAGATTTAGGCTTTGGGTTGTAAAAGCTGAAACATAATCATTCAATGGCATACGGTCCTCAGTTTTTTCACTATTTTTTGTATGATCCGACCAATCAATGCTGGCAATTTTCTCGTGGAGGTGTTTCCAGTCTCTCGATGTTAGTTTAATGAAATCCTGTTCATCGCGTTGCTGAATTTTAGGTGTGTATCGCATCCAGTCTTTCATCGTAACTGGCAACAGATTGCTTTGAGACTTCATTGGTTTCTGTAGTGGGCCACTTTGCTCACAGTTGCAAATATCTGTAACCCTGTCTGTTGCTTGGGATGCCATCTCATGTCTGTCATTTAAACTCATTAATGTGCTCTCGGGAAAATTACTATTCCTGTTCAAGGCATCGAAGTTTTCATGAGGGAGCCAAAGTTGAGACGGTGATTGAAAATTCAGAGTTGAAAAAGTAGGAGCTTCATCCATCAAATCTGGGTAAACTTCATCATCGAGTTGATAGTAGTTATCGTCCAAAGGCTCGTTTTCATATTTCAAAGCTGGTGGAGACATAGATTGCATTTCATTTGGAAATAGAACAGCATTTTGCGTCATCATTCCTTGTGCTGGAACATTAGCATCCGTTGCTATATGCTTCTCTGGATCTTGTGCGATAATTTTCACTATCTCTGCATTCGATGCCAGTGCATTTTGTACTTTTTCATGAGCAGTTTTACTATCGTAATTGTGAGGAAACCCAAAAATATCCACAGGTAAAATCATCCGTTGTAAATCTAAATTTCTGTCTGTTACAGGTATTGGTTCCCCAAAAGAGTCCTGCTCTTGAAGCTCTTGAGAAGCTTGTACTTGGGTCCATTCATAACTTTGAGTTGGAGAAAAAATTGAGTACATTTTCGGGCGGTCAATTGGACCTGAGGTGTACTTACCTAAATCTGAAATCTCTGGTTGGATAAAAGGAGGCAAAATCATGGATTCATTTTGCACCGGATGGTACGCATTCTTATGAAAACCGGCCATCAGCTGATTCACTCGAGGGACAAACGTTTTGAATGGTAAAGTTTGTGTACTTTTATCAATCATTTTTACTACTTGCTCTTCCAAAGGCGCAATCGTCAAGTCTTGTTTCTTATCAGTTCTCACTTCGAATTTGTCTCCTATATGAGAATTTTCATGTGTCCTTGAATCAAGGATACGTTCAGTCTGAGGAGTAGTTGCTCGAGGTAACGCTTTAAAATTCCTTTCAGTATTCTTCACGAACGACACTTCCTCTGAGTATTGATCCTTTGATCTTAAAATATTGCTGTTCCGAAAGTTTCCAGTTTTACTCGAATTCTTTTCAGCTGACTCATTGTTTTCAAACAAATATGCGTATACTTGAGGCATAATTTGCAACGCACGCAAGCAAGGTATCATAGAGCAGTTCACTGTATTACAAACAATATTGCAAGGATTCGAAAAGTTGCCGTTGAACATGCTTGAGACCGTCTGTAGATTATCAATCATGGCATTCCAGTGCTCGACGGTTTTCTTCATTATCTCGGGGGTCGAAGCATCAGTTGACAACGAATTGTTGTAGAAAATGGCTTTTTGCAGGAGTTGTGCCTGAGGAAGACTATCAATTATGACTGAGAGAGGAACGCTGTAGGTATTCTCATTTTCATCGCTAAAATTTGAATTTTCATCTTGTCTCATCAGGAGATCATTGTCTGTTGTGTAATTTTGCATTTTTATTATCACAGGAAATGCATCGTTAACCAACCGGAAGTTTTCGCTTACGGTTCCGTTTTCCCTGTTACTACTTGTTAGTTCAAAATGGTGCGGTGTAAAATTTGTGCACATTTGTGAATCAAGTTGATGGAACGGTTGTAAAAATTGCTCCTTCTGTGGCTCTTTAAAAGGCTGTCTCTCTGCTGTTTCTGGACGGTAGCCGTCTCGATGTAAGTGTCTATGCGGTGGAATGTGGTCAAGCTGGTTTGGATACGGGTGTGGATGTTGATGTTGGTGTGGGTGAGGGTGCGCTTGAGAATAGAGGCGCATTTTTAACGGAAAGTGTTGTCTCAAATTTATTGCTGCGCTGTCTAAGTGTCGTCCCAAGTTCGTCGCTGCATTGTCTTTCCTGCTGACTGAATTCTCGTTCGTTGTCTTATTGATCGGTGAAAAATGGCGCTCAATATTCTCTCGTGTGTCATTATACTTGCCACTCGTTATTTCACACGCCGTTCTATTGAGTTTTAAAGTCAATCGCAGCAAATCCAACAAAACCGGATCGGGGGGAAATGCATTGGTGCTGTAATTGACTAGTATATGTAACGAGTCGTCAAAATTGTCCAATTTACTTTTTGAATTGTTCTTTGGCTTAACCGAATTTTGTTTACCGAAGTTCAAGTGTTTTAAGTTGAAAAGGGAGTATATTTTTGGTCTTTGTTTTGGATGCATTTTTGAAACTCCTTGTTTATTCAGATAATTAACAGTCGGCGGCTGGGGAACCTTTGTCTCTGTGTTGGTCCTGCTGACTTGACCAAAATCGTCCCTGGAGCTGCTTTTAAGCAATCTTTCATTGGAAGGATTCAGATCATTTATTCTATTTACACTCTCGGAAACTTTTCCCGTTGAATTTGAAACCTTCATGTTTCCATTAGAAATGTTAGCTTTTAATGCAGGTGTTGCTTCAATATGAGCTTGGCTAATCATTGGAAACATCTTGTCTGCCAAACTGAGATTTTCAGTCTTCAATGTATTAATCATACTTTTATTTAATACGTTTGAGCTCGATTTCAGAAACTGACTCTCGCCTGGTTTCCGATTTGTGTATCTCTCTTCATTGCCAGCTCTTAAAATTTGTTGAATATCTTCTTTGGATAGAGTAGGATCTGAAATCGCTGGTCTTTTATTTTCTTTACCTAATTTTTTGTGAGTTTCAAGTTTGTCTAGAGACTTGAGCCTGTCTATCTGATGTCTAATGCAATTGCCTCTGGAAGGTGAGTTCAAGTCTTGTCGAGAGGAATCTTTCATTCGTCCGAGTCTTGAAAAAGCAGCCATTTTCATTAGCGGTAGCCTTGACCCATCATTTTCGGTTCCTCTTCCACGGAGCTCTTCTTGTCCAATTTGATTCAATGCAAATGAGCTTTTGTTAACCCCATCGCCCGAGGACTTGTTTAATTTGTTGTCTTTTCTTATCTGAAAGTGGAAGATGTCCGAAAAAAGACGTAGCGGAGTGTGTGAAACATGAAGGTGAATCTTTAGCATCAAGTGTCAATGGGGCTCTTGCCAACTTTTGCTTGATTTTACTCAAGAATTATCTATTCAATGGGTCTGTTGTTTACTTTTGCTACATCAATATAACTCATTGTTTCTAACATAAAATTCGGCGAAAATAACGATGCGCACATTAAAAACTTTCAAAATCCACTCATTAACTCAGAAAATACCTTCCATTTCAAACAACCCGCGCTACACTAGACACTTTTGCACCGACTTATGACTACGTAGATGGAACCATCTCGTTCATGTAAACATGAACAGAACTTACAAACATTGGAATGTTTCGTTTAGATGTGTACATTTCTTATATTATTTTGTAATCTTTGATAAACCGAAAAGACCAGACAGCAAATGTAGCCAATATAGTTCATGTGTTTAGAAGGGAATTCCATCATTTTGTAGTTACAATGTTGTTTACTTAGGCACGGTGGTTCCGTCTATGTAGTAGTATTCCGGCAAATAGTGTCTAGTGTACGCGGGCTGTTTGAAATTGAAGTGATTTCCTGAGTTAATGAGTGGATTTTGAACGTTTTTAATGTGCGCATCGTTATTTTCGCCGAGTTTAACCTAAGAATCATGGTTCTATATTGTTGTAGCAAAAGTATGCAACAGACCCATTGAATAGATAATTCTTGAGTAAAATCAAGCAAAAATTATGATGAGCACATTAAAAAATTGCGAAATTCACTCACAGACTCCCAAAATGACTTTGAAGTTCAAGGCATAGTGGCAGAGCTACTCCGGTACTATGGGAGATTCCCGTCTAGTTTGAGACTTTCCCCTGTGCGTTTCTATAGAGAGAGTGGCACATTAGACAGGATTCCTTCTGACACCTGCGTAGCTCTCCTATCTAAGAGCAAAAATGGCAGAGTTATACAGGCATCATAGGAAATTCCTATCTAATTTGCCACTCTCTCTCTCTCTCTCTCTATAGAAACACACAGAGGAAAGTCCCATATTGCGTAGGAATGCACACCCCCCCCCCCCCCCCTTGGCAATACCTGCATACAGTATGGCATCGCGTGCCATCTGGCAACAATGCAACTCCTCCATTTAAACTCATTAAATATATTGAATTTTCCTTGTGCACTGCGCACCCCCTGAATTCGATCTTTTACATGAGTTTAAATGGATAGAATACATTGTTGCCAAATTGCACGCGACGCCACTGCCTGTATAGCTCCGCCATCTTGCCTTAAACTTTAATGTAATTGTGTGAGTCTGTGAGTGAATTTCGTAATTTTTTTAATCTGCTGATTGTAATTTTTGCTGGATTTGAACTTTGAATGAACTATTTTTATGATTGAACTTTGTAAACAGCAGAAGTTAGCAAGAGCCCCATTACTTGCCAAAAGTAGTTAATCTCTAGGAAAACAGAATTTCAGGTACTAGAGAATCATCTGAAGAATATTTCTGCAAAGTATCTCCTTAAGAACTTCAAAAGTAAGAACCAGAGTCAATATATAATAGAGACCACGCACTAGCCTTGCGCGATGGCTGACTTTTTTTTCGGAGCTCAACAGAAATTAACATAGGGAGCATGAAGGAGCACCATCCAACATGGACCATGCGTTGACCGATGCAATTTCGTTGCTTTGGATTCACCAGGCAAAGATCTCAACGACGTTACTCATCAGTCAACGTATGGTCCATGTTTTTCGGTGTTCTGTTGAGACCCCAAAAAAGAAGTTGCCTCCGCGCGCAAATATGGGCAAGATAGATAGTGCGTGGTCTCTTTTATGTATTGTCTCTGGTAAGAACAGAAGTGCTTTAAAACGGATACCGCAAATCGATTCTAGTATCAAAATGCAACTCTCCATGTTTTGGTACTTTCAGCATTATTTTAATATTTTTTAAAGCGAAGGGCAAGATATCTTGCGGGACGTAACAGTTCATTCGTCATCCTTTATTTTTCATATTTTTTCTCTCACTATTTGTAAAAAATATTATATCATCATTATCGTTTCTTTTTCAACTTCATGTATTTTTTTTTGTCCTGATGATGAATAAACTCTTTCGAAAAAAAAAAAAAACAAAAAAAAAATCTCATGGAGACTTGCTTCAGATGGTTATCTAGTACCTGACATTCCGATTTCTTAAGGATATACTATTTTTGGCTTGTAATTTGACATTGATTGAACAGTAGCACTCTGGTAGCAGAAATCAGCACTAAACGCTAAAAATTCACCTGGAAGCTCTTTGTGCGGAACTGCATTTCCACCTTGATGAAAATTCCACTCATCGCAAGATCCACCCAAAGAAATTTGACCTGTGTAGAATTTTCCAAAAAATCGGGAAAATTTCACGAAAGGAGCGCTCTTAGGTTATAGCGCATTCTTTTAGGAAAGTTTGTCCAGTTTGTCTCTTGGATGAAAGTTAAAATATGCTTCTTGAGTTGACTTTTGAAGCAGGTCTGCGTTCAAAATTTGAGGAGGTAAATTTCAGAAATTCCTTTCGTAAGATTTTGCGCCATGTGTTTGACTAAACCTGGTTCTTTCTAGTCTACTGGGTGGCTTTAAAAAAAGGACCTGCTCTGAATTTCCCAAAATCAAAAAAATACAATTTTCGCAGCAAACAAGGGAGAATATAAACTATGACTGCTTTTTTTCTTATAGATTTCTTACAATTTGGCACTTTTAGACGTAAAGTATAAATTGTTAGGCCGCCACATTAGAAAATGAAGAATTGATAATTTTTTTGAAAATGAGTTGAACTCCTCAGGTGAGTCTTTTTTTTACAGTCACCCTGTATATATCTGTTTGAATAATGTACAGGTATCTAATCAGAAAGAACACTCACCTGAGATATGAAATGCATTGCAGAAGGAGAGTTGTACTTATTTGATAGATTTAGCAATCGATTTTCTTTAACATATTCTTTCGTGAAATTTTGGACAAGAGACTTGGATGGCAAGTACAGATTACTGCTTAGAACGAGATTTCTGTTTGAAGGGAAAACGGAGGAGATATAAGTAAACTGGTGTATTTTCGGACTCTGTTATAGGCGGGTCATGTCATTCATTCCGGGACAGTCTGTGCTTAATGAAAGTCGTAGCCAAAGATGTTAGTGCTCTAGCCGAGATATCATTAGTCAGTACTTAAAATGGCACAGATGTAGTTTTCGGCATGCTGTCTGTAGCTGTGAAAATTCTCCTCTGTGAATTTTAGCATGATTCTTACAATCATATATAAAATGATGGAAAAGTAACAATGTGCACACGTAAAATACTCTACTCACATAATGGGTCTGTTGCAAACTTTTGCCACAACGATTAAGAGAGACAAATCTAATGTAAATTCGCCTGAAAAGTCCATTGGTGGCATCAGAAAGTCATAAAATGCAATTATAAACGCACAAGAGGCGTTTAATGAAATCCAAGATGGCGGAGAAATATCAAGTAATTTGTATGCATGCACCACGAGCATCCAAGGATAGCCAACCTCACAATATCGATCACAACCATTCACAACGTAAACAAACACATAACCTCTACCTCCAGTGAAGTTGTTACAGTTGGCCATCCTTGAATGTCTGTGGTGCATGCATACAAATTGCTTGATATTTCTCCGCCATCTTGGATTTCATTAAACGCCTCTTGTGAGTTTATTATTGCATTTTATGACTTTCTGATGCCACCAATAGACTTTTCAGGCGATTTTACATTAGATGAAATACTCTTAATCGTTGTAGCAAAAGTTTGCAACAGACCCATTCACTATTGAATCCAGAAACAGGAAACGAAAAGTCACATATAGTCTCCGTCTCTCTAGAGTGAGAGATAAATTAGATAGGAGCCCCATATGACACCTACGCAGCTCTGCCATTTAATAGCAAAGATGGATGAGCTATGCAGGTGTCATAGGAGGCTCCTATCTAATTTTTCTCTCACTCTATAGAGACACACAGAAGTTAGTCTCAAATGAGACAGGAATCTCTCATGGTACCTGTGTAGCTCCGCCATTGAGCATTAAACTTAAAAGTCCATTAAAAAACGTATGTTAGACAAGGACGGACGACGGGATAAAAGCCCCTCTTTCTGTCCTTTTCCTACTTATGCATTCAAATGGGAAATGAGAGAGATGGAAGAGATCCTAGTTGCGCCAGTGGTCCTTTGAGGAAGCAGAGCCATAAGTCCTGTTTCGACGGTTCGACGCAACCCGCACTACACCAGGGTGTCTACTGGATTTCCAAAAAAAAATCCTGACTTTTTCCTGACTTTTCCCTGACCAAGAAGAAAAATGCAGGACCTTTTGTACCAAAAGAGAACGTAACAAACTCCTTTAATATGAGGAAATGTGGCACGCAATTTTATCGACCGAAAAAAATAACAGTGCGCCACCAAGTTCATTGGGTTTCTTTTCATGCTGACGTACAATAATTTAAATTTTCATCCTCTCTAAACTTGCTTCTTGGTACGCAATAATTTCGAGGATGAAAAATTTACAAAAACGAAATTCCTGAAATTTTCAGGAACAAAAATAACCTCCCTCAAAAAAAAAAAAAAAAATACGGACCGAACGACGAAATTCCGTACTTTTACCGAACTTACGGACCGCCTTTCAAAAATCCGGACTTTTTACGGACTTTACGGACCAGTAGACACCCTGTACAGGGAAAATTAATGCTCTCTTATCTTTCTTTTCTTTTGTTTCTCTTAAGACCAAGAGAGGTTCGGGCTACGTCGAATCGACGCAGTAGTTATGGCTTTGCTTGTACTATGTAGACTGAAATGGAAGAAAATCTCTGCTGCCAAATTGCATGCATTGCCACTAAAGAAAGTGCCTTTCAAGTGAACTAAATTTTTTCTTGTGATTTACAAGAAAGATTGTGCACTGCGCATGTTTTATTTTTTTTACTTCAAGCGACATCGAAAGTTTTTAAATTTAAGGGTGCTGGGAAATAACTTAAAAAACTAATTTTTTATACTAAAATATATAGTTTCATTAGAGGATGATAGAAATTTTATACCTTAGTAGTCTCGGTGTGTTTCGACAGGTAGTTTCTGCATTCGAAGCAAAACTATGATTAATGAAGGCTGCTGTTTGTGTGGTAAGAAGTATTGTAAAAATAAAAAATGAAAAATGAAGTTGTCGAAAAAATACATTATCTACTCTTATCGTGATAAAAAATTGTTCAAAGCAGTTGTCCTTTCACTTTGCCACATGATAACTATTTCCTGCAAAACACGTAAAGAAATGCCCGATAAATTAAGATTATATTAATGTCAGAGCAGCAGCCTTCTGAGCCTACATGAACAAAGGCAAACAGGCAAAGAAATAAAGAGTCTCTCTTCTGTGGGCTATAGTCCGTTTCATTTAAATAGAAGCTTGAGCTCGACTCTTTCCCCTACGAGTTTTATCTTCTCTCTCGTACCTGCGATGAGTCGAGACGTGTGGCTTCAGTCGGGGATTCCGTCCCTTCACAATGGACTGTTCTTTGGATACTTGACTGCCTCTAGTGTGGTTTCAGAATCCCTGACTGACCTGATGAGTCCCGAGTCATCACAGGCACAAGAGAGAGGGTGAAACTTGTACAGGAAAGAGTCGAGCTCAAGCTTCTATTTAAATGAAACGGACTATAGTCGAGCAGTTTGAGCAGTACAGATGGCACAAAGAAATATCGAAGCAAAAATGCTCATATTTTTACGCTTTTATTAGGTTTGAAATTATTCATTCAATTCCTTCACAACAAAAGAAATTTTCAGCTGCATTAAAAATGAAAAATAAAAATCCCTACGTATTACATCAAAAAATGTTTGACTTTGAAATCAAAGAATGTGCTTCAAAATACCTGCAGATACCAATCCTTTTCTCCCGAAACACCAAAAACCCCCCAAAAACCACCTGCAGTTACAAATTCTTTTCTCCCGAAACACCAAAAACCACATCTCTGATTAGTGCTGGAAATTAAATTTTTGATTGGAGACTTAGAGGGGCAACATCACTGCCTTCTTTGTACTCTCTTTCTCAAGCCAAAATATTTACAAGAGTTTTAGATTTTTCTTAAGGTATCATTGGATCCTTGTTTCGACAAAGTTTTTGAGGGTTTGGAAAGGGGCGAGATATACTTGTTTATTTGTATGGGAGAATCTGTTTGTAGTCAAATGACCTGGTTAAAAATCAAGGAGGATCCAAAAGAGGTCATAAGGATAATCCCCCTCCCCTTATAATCCAAACAAAAAAAAATATTACTTATGTATAAAAAGCTGATCAGATAAAGATGAAATCAGTGCAATTCTAGGAAACAAGTCCTCCTATGCAAGTAGCCTCTCCCAAAAGTTTGTTCTGGATCTGCTTCTGGGACAGATTCGTTAAAAATAAATGTAAGGTGAATTCGGTCACTGTGCAAGTTTTGTAAAAGCGGATGAAAATCATGGGTTTTCTGTACCTTTCACTGAAAGGAGCGCCAAATATCCCCTGAAACTAGCCTTTCATGTTAGAGTTTGTCACAGAAGTGTAGGTGCCGCTTACTATCAATCTTTGACAAATTTTCAAGTTTCATTCGTTCAAATAAAAGAAAAAAATTTGCTTACATTTTTGACCTTTTGACTTTAAAGCGTCTCTCCATGGAAAGTCAGTGCTCAAATTCATTTTCTAAAATTTTAAATATGTAACAAGAAAAATAACATTGTAAAATTCTAAAAATTATTGGTCTAGGTGCGCCTACACTTCTGAAACAACCTCTAAATACAGTTACTAACCAAACATTTGTGCTTATCGAAATAGATTGCTAGGACCTAAGGTCTGTTTCATTTCCTCCTTAATATCTTAAATTTATCTCTTCAATCAAATAAATTCATTCTTACCTTAAAATTTACTTATTTTTTCTACATGAGCGTTTGCATTTAATCGCTAAATGAGCCTTTTCCTTTAATTTTCCATTCACTTTTCAGTTACACTGGTGTTGTTTTTTGTTTTGAAGAAAACATCACAGCTGATTTTTTGCTCAGCTGGTACAAACATTTATTCTTGGAAACCCTCATATCCTTCATTAAATAATTGAATTCCAAAGAATAGTTGTATTGATATAAAGTGTAACTAACCAAAAAGTCCTTGTTTCTTAATCAGTGTTGCCAAATGAATCACTTTAGGCTGTTTATTTTCTGTAAGAATCAATGTCAAGTATACCAGATTTTCTAAAAAAAAAAAAAAAAAAAAAAAAAAAAAAAAAAAAAAAAAAAAAAAATGTTTAGATGTTCATTGTGTATTCATTTCTTCAAGCATCCAATATAAAACCTTTAAAGACCAGAGATTCACAAGCAGTGTTGCCTAGTTAGAAATCAAAAGCAGTGTTGCCATTTTTCTGATAGTTATCTAATTTTTTTCATTTGACTGATGAAAAAAATTTAGATGGTTATTCTATTTTTTCCATCAGTCAAATGGAAAAAATTGGATAATTATCTAAAAAACAGCAACACTGCTTTTTATCTCTTCTCAGGCAAAACTACTCACAAGTCTCTAGTTTTGAAAGGTTTTAAACCTTTAAAGGATTCAACCTTTAAAGGTTTTAGAAACGTGATAAAATTCGGCCCTAAGAGTAACACTGGAAGAACTTGAAATGAAACAAATAAATAAGGGACTGAGATGGTTTAAATAAAATTTATTGTAAGGAAAATGACAATCAAGGTTTTATAAACAGATATTAAAAAGGAGGAAAGAAGAACATTAAGGAAGGATAGGACTCAATAAAGTTGATATTTACTTTATGCTGTACAAAACTAATAAATTAAAATTAAAGGATATAATTCGCCTTTTATTCATTTTTTAAAATTTAAAATGGTAAAATATTTTTACAAATGAAGTTAGAGTATTGATGCATGTATGAAAGAGCGCGAGTGTTAATGTGCCAGATCCCGATAAAAAATATCCAAATATATCGGTGGTTTAAAACTGAACATTCATTGAATGTTCCATTTTTCTCCCCCAGAAAATCTAGTTTTTTATCGGAGTAGCAATCAGACTGTCATACACGAACAACACAACACATTAAATGCTGTACACAATAACACAAAAAAGGATTAGTGAGTAAAGCTTATGAGAATTTGACAGTGCTACACGTAGACTTGAGTAAAATACAATACATCAATGAAACAAAATCTTGCTGTACTTATTTGTACAAAGAAAATAAAACAAGGTGCTCAAAAAGTCTGCCCTCCCTATTCTAACTTTAAATTTAAAGACTGTCTTGTATTTTGGGTAGGTTGCTCACTCAGATCTTTCACAGATCATAAAAACCATTTTCATTATAAGTCCAGCAAAGTTTTCAGAAGTTTCAAATTGCTCTCAGCCTTTAATTTTTAAGAGATTGTTAACTAAGGGAAGACCTTCTGAGCAACTCCTGTAAAGGAGACCTTCTTTTAATCTAGAGGTTAATTAATGGCAAGTATCTTTTGCAGTAATTTCTGTCTCATCGTCATCCCAATGTTTATTATTCATTAGTATCAGAGCAGAGTGTAGCAAGATAGAGAGACAAAATCACTAGTTAAATAGGTAAACAAACAAATAAATAAATATGTAAATAAGTAGATAGTGCTAACAGACTAAATTAATCCTTTAAACTAAATGAATTTGATAGTTAACATCATGAATTTATTTAAAAAAGAAAAAAAAAAAAGTTGTAGTATTGAAATTTACCTGCTTGGAATCGTGTAGAGCCCTTTGAAGAAAAAAGAATATAGGCCATAGTGTCATCTCGCTCTGTGTAATTTGGAAAGAGGCTACCGTGTGAACAAGTTTGAAGATTAAGTTCAACTGCAGACTAGCAGATTTGCCGTAATCCAGGCCCAAATTCATCTACCAGTCTTTCTCGCCTTCTCTTCACTCACCTCACTACCTATCGCCTGTTTTATTAAGCCCTTCAATGTTTTCGCCTCCATGAAAGCCTGAAATCAACAACCAGTCAGAACTCTTCGAGGAGATAGCCGTACTCCCTATTCTGTTTTTCTTCACAGAACTCTAGAATCCAAGACACGTACATTTTTTTTGTCTTTTTTCTTATTTTATTTTATTTTTTTTTAAACGTAAAAACGGTTTGTTTTTAATTACCTTTTATGTCTCTTTTTTATTTCTACCTCATTGCTTAGGTATTTCTTCTTTTTTTATTTCACTGCTGACAAAAAAATTTTAATTTATTGATTCAAATTAAGGAAGACATTTTGAAAGGACCAGATTTTTTCCCCTACTCAAACATTCTAACACAAGGAAGGATTCGATAGCTACAACATAAAAACTATTATGATTTTACAATTTTATCTGAAAACTTTATCAGTAAAATTATTACGGAATGGCTTTTTAAATGCTTTTTTGGTCTAGTATTGTTACTTTTTGGCAGTCACACGGTAAGAGAGCTCGGTTTGTTTAATTACAAACAATAGTTCTTTGTTTGTTTGTTTTTTTTTTCATCAAATCATACCTATTAATAAATGATGCACTAGTTACATTTCTTTCCTATTTCTTGATTCTATGAAGAAGATTTTAGAAGGAGTTAGTTGTTTAAATTCTTAATAAATTACTCCCCCTTTTAACTGATACTTTTATACATTGAAGTATGGTTATTTTTTTAACCTCATAATTCCAGTATTTTTCCTGTGCTTCAGAGAAGGGGGTGTAAGCAGTGGATTGCAGGACTTCTTCATCTCTTTGTTTTTTCCACTATTTTTTTGCCCTCCGCATTTAGTCCTTAAAAATCCGCCTCATCAAGTTAAAAAAATTATTTAAATTGTTTCCTCACTCTTGACAGTGGCATTCATGATATTTTAATCTAGCGTATTATTACGTCCAGACTGTGTCTTTAGTCCTGCAATATTGGTTCGAAATTATCTAGGTCCTAAAAATTTGTCGTTTCGTCCAAGAGCGGTTTACTGATCAAATTTGAGAAGATGAAAGGTTAATATCAGAGATCGTATTCAATCGGACTGCCGTATGAATTGATGAACTACGGGATTCTTGTTGTGTTTTACGTGATAACGCGTAGATATTAGCACCAGGAATGACATCTGAGAAAATTCACTCAAAACGGAATGTCAATAAGAATCTTGTCATAAATCAATGGATTGAAGGCACGTTTGATCGAGTATACCATGGATTTGCCATGAAGAAGAACGAAGTACTATCAATTTTGTTCATCTGAAGACATAGTCTTGATCCAATATCATATCTTACTAAAAAACCATGGACGCTATAGTTATGGACGAATGAGAAAGTAAAAAAAAAGAATTGGACGAAACTTGATTGGATGAGTTTTGAGGACCAAATATTGCAGGACAATGCAAGAACAAAGAAACTAGTAGCTGAAAAATCCTATAACTAAGGAGTGTCACCATGTTGATCATACCCCTACCCTCTCTCAGTAGTTCGAAAAATAAGAAAATATGAATCATTGAAGCCTTGAAGAGGTCATTTTCTGTGTAGTTAAAATGTGCATGGGCAGGTCTGTGGGTTCATAATTAGGGGGGGGGGGGAGGCAAGAAAAGTTATGACTTTTTTTTGTCTTTTCTTAAAGGCTTAGGAGCCAATATAAGGTAGAAACCTGCATATGTAAGAAGGATCATTGTCTTAATGAAGTAGGAGCTGTTTTTTTTTTTTTTCCACTGAAAATTTCACGCAACTTGTTGGGTACTATAGTCCCTGTTTTGAGCCCTTCTCCAAGAAACTGTGGAAAGGAGGCTAGGGCCCCCCCCCCCCTTCCGCAGACCGCCTATAATTA
Organism: Trialeurodes vaporariorum; assembly: GCA_011764245.1. Lineage (NCBI taxonomy): Eukaryota > Metazoa > Arthropoda > Insecta > Hemiptera > Aleyrodidae > Trialeurodes > Trialeurodes vaporariorum. Next base: position 7,663,418 of record VMOF01000024.1, on the reverse strand, counting down.
TTTGTAAAAAGAATAAAAGAGAGAAGAGAGTGAGAAAGGTTTTAAACACTGGACAGAGCCATAATTATCATTACGAGCTCTTCAAACTTTTCAAACTTCCAGAGTTGAAAAAGGTGGAGGGAAAATGATACGTCTTAAATTATCTGAGTAACTTAGCCTAAGATAATTAAACATTTACATTGACTATCAATAAGAGTAGTCAAGTACTATTTTTTGTTTCGTTTTGTTCTTGTTTCAATGATATGCATTAAACCTGATTATCATCAGACTCATCATTTGATCGATCAAAATCAAACGGTGTCGAGAGAGCGTTTAGCTCTTGATAAAACTTGCTCTCTGTGCAGTTTGTTTAGGACAAGCAAAGGGTTTTTTCTCCAACTCTTTTCCTCTTGGTCTTTTTGTTTATTTTTCTTTTTCTTCTTATTCTATTATTCTTTTGTTTTTGTGACTCAAACTAATCAAGATGTATACGAAAGAAAGGAACTCGAGAAAATGATTTGCAGTTGCGCAACCGAGATCTCTTCCATCTCTCTTCACCTTCTCTTTGAATGTATGAGTCGATAGAGGATGGAAAGAGGGGTTTTTATCCAGTGGCGTAGCGTGCGATTTGGCAACATTGTACTGTGTCCATTTAAACACATGTAAAGGGTCGAATGCGAAGGTGTTCACCGAACACCCAATAGTTCGATCTTTTTCACAGGTTTAAATGAACGAACTGCAACGTTGCCAAATTGCACGCTACGCCACTGTTTTTATCCCGTTTTCTATCCTTCTTTTACATACGTCTTTCAATGAAGAAAAGCAGAGAGAGATAGAGAGTATCTCGATACACTACTGGATTATACCTAAAATTTTTCATAATACTATTTAAAATCACATAATTCTTGCAGCAAATGCTTCAATTGTCAGTTTGCTATTCTCAAATTATCATTGCTTTGTTATTTCATTTTATCCATTTATCCGTTTTATTGGAGCTAGAGGTACCTCAGATTATGCGGCCGACCAGATACGAAATTTAGAACTTAGATTGTAAGTTAGCAGGGAAAACATTTAGAATATCATAGCCCAACTGCTTGTTATTGCTAGCAGGAATGTAGAACCCGTGTAGGATATTAAGATTGGCCGTTAGTTTCAGCTCCGCCACAAATATTGAAGCGTTTTTTTATTCTCCGGAATCCGCACCGGTGCAATGACCCGAAGCTTCGGAGCTGCTCCGAAGCTGTCTGGTGCAGCACCGGTTACGTGCCGGAGCTCCAGCTCCAGTGCATCGGTCTTCAACTCCAATACACGGATCTTGCACCGGAGCAGCTCCAGGCGCATCGCACCGCTAATAAAAAAACACTTGCGCTCCGGTGCTGGAGCACCAGAATAAAGAAACACTCCGGTGCACTGGAGCTGTACTGGTGGGCGCTCCGGAGAATAAAAAAACGCATCATATTGTGTTTGAATGGTTGTTGTTTCTTCTGTCTCTTTAATTGGAAACGGACAGAAGTTCATGCGAGAAGTGACAGGAAGAAAGTTGGAATTTATGATCGATATTAAATGCATCTTTAATTATTCTGATGGTCTCTGGTTGTGAGGCTTTAAGCCCATATCCTGAGCATCATCCACTAGAAATTCTCGTCAAAGATCGTGCTCAGTGCCTTGGCTGCTTTTTCTTATTTAGCTCGCAGAAAAGTTTTCACATCGATAATTGTAACAATGTCTTTTGAAATAAGTAACTTCAGACACATATTACTGACTAAAACTCATAACAAAGATCTTTTATAAAAAAATTTAACACGCACAGATTTGAAATGAAAGGTTTTGCTAAATTATATAAAAAATGAAACATTTAATTACTGCTACTGCAAATAATTATTCATCAAATGTTCGAAAATTTCAATCTTGCTCTTTGTCTTACTCCGCCTTATTGTCGATTGCGCCTTTGGCCTGGAATTAGGGAAAAAATGAGAATCAGTAATCAATGGAATGAAGTGATGCACTTGTTTGCAGACACTAACAGGCTTTAACCATAGAAGAGCCGTCTTGAATGTACACAAAAGTACTGCACCCTTTTGTCTGGGGGGTAAACGAAAGCAGTTATCAAAAAACGGTTTGTGAGGGGCATTACCTACAAATCTAGAGAAAATTCAGCTCTGCAAGTTAAATATTCGCTGAGTTACAGCGTTTTGAAAACGACATGTCGAGCTGACCCCTCCAGGATTTTTAGCATGTTTTTCAAGAAAAAAAAGAAGGGTGTTAAGATTTTAAGAAATCAAGTGGTTTAATTTATTTAAAAAAATTTTGCAGAATCTTACCAAGACTGACGAAAATGTGATCCTTGTGACCCTTTGACACTGTGTTAGGTTGCCAAATTGTTCTCTTCTTCTTCCCTCCATTTTCTCGAGAACTTTTGATTTTTTAACTCTCTTTTTTTCTTTCTTGAAAAACATGCAAAAAATCCTGGAGGGGTCAGCTCGACTTGTCATTTTCAAAACGCTGTAACTCAGTGAATATTTAACTAACAGAGCTGAATTTTATCTCGATTTGTAGGTAATTACTAGAACAATTAGCCCTCACAAACCGTTTTTTGATATCTGCTTTTGCTCTCCCCCCCCCTCCCCAGACAAAGTGCAGTACTTTTGGGACACCTCTTGTAATTGTGAAGAATTAAAGTGTTTTCAAATTACTTATTTAAAGGAAAAATTTGAATCATAAGGTTTTCTAATCCTTCAAGAAGAGTGGAATGGGGTTACTGAGGCAATTTTCAGAAGAAGGGATCATGAAATAACAGGTGTTCTCGTTCTAGAGAATCACTGTCATGGCTAACATACGTCAGGATTTCTTCTGCAAAGCACACCCGACAATTTATGAGTCCTTCATCTGCAGATTGCCTTCGTTGAAACTTTCATTGAAGATATGCATCCCCTGGCCAGTAAAGAGAAAATGACCGAATTAAGGTAGGAATCCCCCATCCTTTGTATATGTGCTGTAGGCAGATAACTGTAGGCTTGCTGTTTGCCTATAGGTACAGTGGCGGATCCAGAAAATTTTGGGGGGGGGGATGCCCATGAATTTTTAAAATTCAAGCATTGCAGGAAAAAAAGTGGGCTATTTTCTGTTGGAAAAAAAGCAAAATTTGCGACATCTGCCCCCCCCCCCCACCCAGTGGATCCGCCGCTGCCCAGGTAGATAGCAAGATATTTATGATGGATTAAAATTAAACATGATGTCACCGTGCCCCAAAAAATAAATCTTTTCAAAATTTATTTCAGCTCATTCTGAAGAGGCAAAGCTGACAAAAGTGGCTGGTATGAATAGATTAGGTTTTTTTTTTTTCATTGGTTTTTCGTTTTTTCTATTTTTTACTAAGCGTCTCCAACCTCTCTTTATTTTTACTTTGAAATATCATGTTAAGAAAAGCAATGAAATTCCAACGTGTAAATGAGCTGAGGTGTAAATTTTGAAACGGTTATTTTTTAAGGCACAGTTAGAGTGGGTTTACTTTTTGTGATTATGAAATGACTGGTTTGTTATCTGCCGAGGCAATTAGCAAACTGCAGGCTGATTATGAATGGTCGTATCGTAATGCTATCGAGTCGATGATTCGAGTGTGTGTTATCGTATGCATATGGTGCCATTCCGAAAGGTTTCATTCCGATAGAAACCCTCCCATCTCTATGGAAATTCTCCGATAGCTGAGGAGTCATCGGGGAATTTCCGTAGAGATGGGAGGGTTTCTATCGGAATGAAACCTTTCGGGATGGCACCACCCAAAAGATAACGCGCACTTGATCATCAACTCGATAGCATTACGATACGATCGTTCATAATCAGCCTGCTGATTGCTGTCTGCTTATATTAGAATCGCGATCTGCTTCCAGCATTTGCATTATGACGCCGTTAGTCGTTACGGTCTCACTTTTAAAACCTTTCCCAAGTTGACAGCTGGATTTCAAAAGTTTTTAGTGTCATTGTTATTTTTGCTGGTTTTTATAAAAAAGTTGATACTTCATTCATTGCTGAAAACGCTTGCAGTATCCTGATGAAATCTACTTAATTTACTCTTATCAATTGTTTCAACTGTACCTTTGTTGCCCTTGTTCTTTCGCTGTGCCTTGTTTTTACATTTCTTTGTGATTCTTTTGCTTTTCTCGCAGCTGTCGCTGGCGGGTGTTTTCAAAGTGTCCACTCGGGCCATTTCATTCGTTTGAGGATCGCAGGCTGACCAGGTGCCCTTCTCATAACGGCAAGCTGTTCATGGACAAACGCAAACATTCTAAATTAGTCATACAAGCAGCAGCTCAGTAGGAACAACAACAAGAAATGGTGATCTCAGTCAAACTTTCAGTTTATGTTGTTTTTTAAATGCGAAGTACCTATCCCATCTCTAGAATAGAATATTTATCTGTACAAAGGAAGATCACAAAAAACTAGGAAATAACAAACGATTAGGATGACATGAAATTCTTAGTTCGTTTCTAAAATGACCGCTGTTGTATAATGTGTGTATTTTTTCACAAGAAAGTTAAATCAATTATTTTTGAACCAACTATTAATTGATAGTTTAAAAAATATTGAAGGTAATTTTCTGTAAGTTGTAAAATCCTTGCCTATAAAGAGAACGTTCTTAAATCGATTGCTAATCTTTAAGTTATTACTGTTACCACTCCTCGTATTGTTTGATTGCTAATCTTGAATTACGTTACTTCTGAGTGTGATTACTTCAAAACCTCCTCATTTTGATTCATCAATTCTTGATATAGTAAAAATCTCTAGCTTCAATACAGTTTTTATACTATCTCATTCATTCATGGGACGTTTACCCCCCCCCCCCCCCTGAAAAAAATACGTATCTTTATGGATGAAGACTGGTGCAAACTGCAACTTTCAAAGAAAAATCAATCAAAAGATAGGTCTTTCAGGTGGGGAAGGGGGGCTACTATTGTTACACCCTGTTTAAAATCCAGACGGGATAAGAATTTTACCTTTTTTTGTGTTATTAACTTATCGACACATTAAAATTCCTTTTAGGTAATGGTGAATGGTTGGGGAGGAGAGGTGTGGTAGATAGACATGGAGAGATGTAACCAGTAACCACTCATCAGCCAAGATAATTGCCCCCCACGCGTGCCATACTTACGCGCTCTAAAGTTCTGTGCACAGCTCAAACACTTTGACCTGTCGCAGAGCAATAGTTGAGCCGAAATTCACCACAGACAGAAACAACAGTTAACCTTTCTTTTCCTCTCCTTTTCTACCCCAGTTTTTCTTCTTTTGCGACACCCCCCCCCCCCCTCCCCACAGACTGTTGTTTTGTCCTTTGCATGAGCCCCAATTATCGTACATATATGATCGATTAACAACCCGACATTGTCCAAGTCCCAGTGGCGGCTCGTGCAATTTGACAACAATGCTTTTCCTCCATTTGAATCTGTTTGAATCGATTGTTGTTGAAGCGCTGCTTCGCTCTCAAATCAATTGTTTTACATGGAACCAAATTGAAGAAAAAAATAGTTGCCTTTCACGAGCCCACTGCCAATTTCGGATTTTATTCTATAGATTGAAAAATTAAACAATTATTTAAATAAATAAATAAAAAAAAACAAAAAACAAAAAAAAATTATAAAAAAAATTTGACAACGCTGCGGCGGAGACGATATGATAGACATAATCTAAATGATAGATGTTTGTCAGGATGTGAGATGTGTGTCACAGATCGCGTCTCTAATACGACAGGAAACGTCGAGCAAAAAACATTCAACTCGGAATATCCGCTCAAATGGCTCAGTGCTCATGATGACGAATTCCGCCCGTTTCGACTTTAGATCCCCCCCCCCCCGTTCGAGTTTCCATTAAATCGCATCGAAATATTTGAATAAAGAATTTGCAAACTTTCACTATACACAGCAATTTGCAGCAAGAATTTTCATGGATTCTAGCTGAAAAAAACCCCCTGATGAACGCACCGGAAGGCGCGGAAGAACCTTCGAAATCAACTCCTGCAGTCGTTAAATACATTATTAATAATCCGCGAATTTGAAACCGCCATTGTAATTTTAAATGAGGAAAACAGAGTTAAGAGCTGACCTGTCTTTTTGGTGGGCTTTTCATCGCTGACAAGCTGCGAAGGGCTCTTAAAACGTCCCCTCTGCTCTTTCGGGGTACCGCCAATGTAAGTTTAAATGGGAAAACAGACTTACGAGTAGATCTGTCATTTTGATGGTCTTTTGATCGCTGACACGGCGCATGGCTCTCAAAACGTCCCCTCTGCTCTTTCGGGGCACCGCCAACGTAATTTTAAATGGGGAAAACAGACTTACGAGCAGACCTGTTATTTTGCTGGGCTTTTAATCGCTGACAAGATGCAGGGCTCAAAACCTCTCAAGGTCTCCTTTGCCCCCCTCCTTTCTTGGGGAAAATTTTTCCTGACGCCCCATCTTGCTGCTTGGGGCCTCAAATTTAAGGTTGCGTAGGGCCTCAAGACTCAAGATATGTAAATCCGCCATTGTTACAAGCCTTTGGTCTTATGGGCAGTGGCGTAAACTTGGGATTATTATTGGGGGGGCAAACCAACTTTTGAGAGATGCACTATGGGGGGTCTGGGGGGACACCCCCCAGTGAGAGGGGGGTCCGGGGGTCCTCCCCCGGAAAAATTTGAAAATTCAGGCTCTCTCAGACGTTATTTCAAGCAATGTTATCGCATATAAATGCCACAAAATTTAAACAAATTAAAAATAGATTTTACGTTTATTTTCTTCATTTCTCAGGCAAAAAGAGAACTTTTCAGTTAGACTTTCAGCTTGTTGATGAAGGTGATATTTCTAGGCTTTGAGAAACTGTTCCTCACGGTTAGAAGTCATCTGGTTTAAAACTGCAGTAAATGTAATGTTCCACTTAGTGGCGTAAAATTTTAGATTCTTTTTGAGGGGAGGGGGTAGCAAATAGTCCGATACGTTGGGGAATCTGGGGGGGGGCAACCCAGTAATAGGGGGTCCGGGGGTATTTCCCCGGAAAAATTTGAACATTTGGGTTCTCTCAGACTATATTTTATGCAATCAAATCTTTCAAAAATAACAAACTGACAGAACAGAAGTTAGAGTAGACTCAATGTATATTTTCTTTATATTTCATTGACAACAGAGGAATTTTTCACTTTAGATTTACTTTAGGCGCAGTTTCAGGGTAAAATAGAGCCACTTATTCTTGCCAATGTTTGCTTCTCGGTTCCTGTAATTATTCCTTTCTTCCTTTATTTTGTTGTATTTTTCCGTCTTTTCTTTTCTACCTTCCTCTTTTTCCCTCCTCTTTTTCATCAAATTATTGGGGGGGGGGGCAAAATGATACTTTGCCCCCCCCCTTCTCAAATATTGGAGGGGCAAAAAGGTCATGCCCCCCCCCCCCCCCCCCCCTAAGATTACGGCACTGCTTATGGGTATAATCCACGTCACCACCATGGAGGATTTTTAGGTTAGGTTGAAAGTGTAATTTTTTCCATTTATTCCCATGTAAATTAGCGCAACCGCATAGTGGATCGAAACATTTTCATGCCTCTATTCATCGTTGCATCAAAATACGAGGGAATAAATGTACAAAATTACTCCTTCAACCTAACCTAATAATCCTCTATGGAGCTATATAAGTAGGCCTCTTTAACGACATATAACTGTCCGCGAAAGCACCAAACATCAGTGCTTTTTTAAACTAAATTTCAATGTATTTCAATGAATTTTCTTGTTACATACATTAATAGTGTGCTAAACAATAGTATTTGGGACGCTGATTTCAAAAATGATGTCAGTTTCTACTTAAATCGTCCCGATTTTATTACGCATATTCTACTTTCAAAAAATGTTCGTGATAAAGTTTAAATTGTGGAAAATCTAGAATATATTTCGATCAAAACTAAGGCCAAATTCGAACTCGGCAGGTCAATTTATTCAGGAATGGTCACTATCTACCTACGCGATTTCAGGTCCGATTAAAAGAAAAAAGCCCACACTGAAAAAAAAAAAAAAAAAAAATCAGCTAAATTTAACTAATTTCAACTTACAAGTATGGACACCACTTAAAATTGTTAGTTTGAATATTTGAATTAGTAAAATAGTCAAACTAACAGTTTTAAGTGGTGTTCATACTTTTAAGTTGAAATTAGTTCAATTTAGCTGATTTTTTTTTCAGTGCATGTGTGTGTCTAGGGCCCCTTGTTTTGTATTCATTGGGGGCAGACACCTATCTATGTCGTTAAGGCGTAAAAATCTGGAGCTATTATGCAGGGTCTACATATATTGGACTGCCACTCTCGATAAATGTGCAACTCATTCAGTGGCGTCGCGTGCCATCTGGCAACAATGCAACTACTCCATTTAAACTCATTAAATATATCAAATTTTCCTTGTGCACTGTGCACCCCCTGAATTCGATCTTTTACATGAGTTTAAATGGATAGAATACATTGTTGCCAAATTTCACGCGACGCCACTGAACTCATTGATTTCCCCGTTGAATCGGCAACCATGCGAGAGGATTGAAACTCATGTTCTTGGTTAATTGATGCAATCGCGCTTTTAGAAGTCCGCCACGTCATCCACCACGCGCCGCAGCCGGCCGCGCGCACCGCTGAATAAGGGATGGTCGATTGGTCGCTCGGTCACGGGGTGAGCTAGGCGCGAGAGTGAGGTCACTGAAGGGAGGAGTGGACGACGGACGTGGAAATATGGCTGGGAGTGAGTGGAACAGGTGATACTCGCTAATTTAATCAATACCTGCGATATCCCGACTGATGCTGGGATATCTCAAAATTATCGGATCGTATCCTTATTCTATCTGATGCGTGCGTTTTTGTAAACAAATATGAAGGTGTGCTTTTCTTCTACGACGAGAAACCGCGTATAGTTAATCACAGTTGACAAATGGAGCTGTTGCAAACTTTTGCTACAGGCTTATTAAGCCCTTATGGGCCACGAGTAATACGTCGTTTTTCTCCTCAAGTCTGTTTTACATTGATTCATGGGTGCCCGCAGAAAAATTTCCAAGGGGGGGGGGGCAAAATTTTTGCACTCCAATAGAAGGTCAAGGAGACAACCCCCCCCCCCCCCCCCCCCCGGAGAAAAGAAGGATTTTTTTTCTTTTTTTTCATCCAAATAGTGCTGTAGAATTAATTATTAACCCATTGTAGGATGTATCAAATAACAAAAATTATTTTGACGTATTTGATATAATGGATAAAGGAACAACAGATGATTATATAATGGATAAAGGAACAACAGATGATAACGATAGTAAGAAAAATGTATAATTTTACTATTCCTTGCAAAAAATTAGTTAAAAATACAAAATAAACTAATAATGAAGTTTGTCAACGTAATAGTTATTACTCTTTTGATTAACATTTTATTTTATTTTTTCCATTCATTTTTTATCGTGAAATTTTGACTTTTCTGAATTCCAGGGGGGAGGGGGGCAAGTGCCCCCTCTTGCCCCCCCGCTCTGGGCGCCCATGCATTGATTCAGTCTTCATTTCGGATAAACGCAAATATAAATGAAAAAACGGTACAATAGATAAGGTCTTGTCGGGCGCCTTCAATTCATCGCGTAGGCAATTCCAACTCCACCTAGTACGAACAGTTAACTACCTTCCCTCTAGAAACGGCCAGAGATGGTGTTCTCTTGAAATAACCTGGTCCTTAAAGGGTTAATTGTTGATTAGGTGGTAAAACCATGTAAAAATGACGATTATCGCACTTAAAGTCACGAAATCCGCACTTAAAGTCACGAAATCCACTCCTAGACTCATAAAGTGCTTTCAAACGCGAGATCGCAATCGGCGGAAACAATTTTCCCTATCTCAATAAGCTTTATCCTCACGAGGTGTTCTCGCGGCACCACACAAGAAGAAGAAGAAGCATACAATTGCCACAAAAGATTTAGGCCGCCATTTACGGTCTCGCGTTTGAAAGCGTTGTGTGAGTTTGGAAGTGAATTATTTTTTATAGGGTTTTACCCCTTAATCAACTATTAATAAGCCTGTAGGAAAAGTTTGCAACAGCTCCATTGCACGATAAAAATTCGCCTGCTTTTCAGAGAATGAAATAGAGGAAAAGTAGCGATATTTCGCCGCTCCGTATGAAAACATAACTATATGCCAAGCAACAAGCTATTTATACCAATAGAGGGTCTATGCTATGTTACGAATCCTGTTCAAATATGCGATGAAAGCATATGCACGATCTGATTCTGGTTTGTTTGCTTCATTTTGTTTTAACCTTACACAGTGGCGGCTCGTGCAGTTTGGCAACCATGCTTTTTTGCCATTTAAACTTATCCAAAAGTATCGATATCATGGGGGTGCAATTGCACCTCCTGAAGATCGATTGTTTTACATAGGTTTAAATGTCCATGAGAGATTTCTATCATGGCTGCCTCCCTGCTGCCTCAAAAGCACTCCTCAGGCATCCCCTCAATATTGGTAATAATTCGTTTATAGGTAGCTTGTTAATGCCTTGCATTATGCATCAAAATTTGATGACCCCTCTTTCGATTTGTTAAATATGATGACACTCGCCCCCCCTTGTTGGTGTTGGTGTTGTTGTTGGTGTTTTTTTTTATTTTTTTTTCCCACCTTGATTGTATGCCGCCCGGGAGGGTACTCACATGCCCCCCTCCCCACGGCATGCCCCTGGCCCCTGTTGCGAAAGATATGAAAACGCTTGAGAGCGATCGACTCCATTTGCCAAGCTGAATCGAAAGTGAGGTCACAAGCTGGGTATTGGCGACATCACCTTTTTGACCATGTTGCATAGCCATGAGTTGTCGGTTAAGTGGCCCTAGTTGCAAAAGATATGAAAACCCTTGAGAGCGATCGACTCCATTTGCCAAGCTGAATCGATAGAGACGTCACAAGCTGGGTTTTGGCGACATCACCTTTTTGCCCATGTTGCATAGCCATGAGTTGTTGCTTAAGTGGCCCTAGTTGCAAAAGATATGGAATTAACCCTTGTAAGCGATCGACTCCATTTGCCAAGCTGAACCGAAAGAGGGGTCACAAGCTGGGTTTTGGCGTTACCCCTTTTTTGCCCATGTTGCATAGCCATGAGTTGTCAGTGAAGCGGCCCTAGTTGCAAAAGATATGAAAACCCTTGAGAGCGATCGACTCCATTTGCCAAGCTGAATCGATAGAGACATCACAAGCTGGGTTTTGGCGACATCACCTTTTTGCCCATGTTGCATAGCCATGAGTTGTCGGTTAAGTGGCCCTAGTTGCAAAAGATATGAAAACTCTTGAGAGCGATCGACTCCATTTGCCAAGCTGAATCGATAGAGACGTCACAAGCTGGGTTTTGGCGGCATCACTTTTTTGCCCACGTTACATAGCCATGAGTTGCCAATGAAACGGTCCCAATTTCAAAAGATATGAAAACCCTTGGCAGGAATGCATCTTGCCGTCCCCCAAAATTGTAAATTTTACTATCCCCCCCCCGCCTTCGGTGATTCATTTTTGACATGATATCCTTTTTTTTTATTTTTTTCTTCTTTTTTTTGGTTGTTCACTCACCTTGATTATGCAGCCCGGGGCGAAGGTACCCACATGCTCCCTTCTCCGCCCCGCCTCCCCCCCCCCCCCCCACGGCACGCCCCTGCTGAGATGAAATAAATAACCATACATATAAAGGAAGAATCAGTTTTAAAATTAATCGATAAAATCAACCGCTTCTACAGCATTTCAACCAAAATAATATAGCTTCAGTGAAATACGTGCTGTAGGTACATCGCCGGTGAAACCGGAGTACACTGGCTGCATCGCACTATATCTTTGATCAAATCGGTGCATCAACCGGGTTATCGGAAAAGTAAGCACTTCTTTTATCACAAAAAAGCACGCATTTGACTACATCTTCATTATTCTGGTAAGAACTGTTGCAGAAGAGGTTTATCCGCGTCGATTAAATTTAAAAGTTACCCTACTCACTCTATTTATAGTTTTAATTCGCCTTTAATTTGAAGTATTAGTGTCCTCACTCAAAGAGAATGGCCGTAACGACCCGAGATGCAGAAAGGACAATGCATGGTCTCTCTATCTCCCGAAGAGAGCGATGACCGATGAGCCGCACGGACGGACAGCCTCACTATGGGACGAATGGGAAAAAACCGGGACATTTGACGAAATTATGAAGTACGACTTTTCCATGTTTTTTGGGCTGAAATGGGTGCTCAACGATGTACTTGAATGGGAAAATGTAGCCATATATTTTTTTATAGTCGAAATCTGTGGCAAAATTACGTCAAAAACATGATTGGCGACAGTGAGGCAAAATTCCGGAATTAGCAAGTCGGATGAAATAATGCTCAAAAATGATTAAGAAAGTGGCCGAGCCCGGTTTGCTCTTTTCAGCAGTTACGATATGACTATAACTAGCACTCTACGTTAAAACCTTCCATAAATGATTTTATTTAAGCATTGAATGAAGGCTCCAAAGTCCGCTGCTAATGTACATCTGATACTTTAAATTCAGTGAAACATTTAAAAAAATGGCCAAAAAAGGCCAGCAAATGCTTTACACCATGTTATTCTACATATCCTCAGCTTCAAAACGAGACCAAGATCAGCTGCAGAGGACTGCATATTCAGATTTTATGAGCAAAAATGCACAGGAAGGTATTGGAAAATTTAACGCGGAGAGCCCGAGTTCAGGCAGGCAGTCAGCGTAGCGCATGATGCAGCCGGGCCGGGCCGAGCCGCGCCGCACCACGCGCTCGCCCATCTTGGCGCGAACCTTCCTGGCAACTTTTTTGCGCAAACCGAAGGTCGATATCGTTTTTCGTTTTCGATATATCGAAAGTCAACGTTCGATATTGACCTATTTTCAAAAAATCATTACTTTATCACTTTTAGATACCGGAATTTAAAAAAATTAGGCTTCTAAAATACTCCCAAAAGCAAGCCCTTTTCAGAAAAAAATATAAATTTGACTCACATTTAGCCAAAAATAGGATTGAGCGCCCCCAAAAATTGTTAACGTTTTTGCCCCCCATGGGGGCCTATCAGAAAAATTCATTGAGATGACCCCTATCGAGTGATACATCAAAAGGGCATTAAAATTGGAGCATTTTTGGCGCAAACCGGAGGTCGATATCGTTTTCCACATTCGAGCTATCGAATTTTGTAAATCTAACGTTGACATGTGAAATCTCGAATGTGGAAAACGATATCGACCTCCGGTTTGCACCAAAATGCTCACTTTTAAATGCTCTTTTGATCGATGTATCACTCGATAGGGGTCTTCTCAAGGAATTTTTCTGATTGGCCCCCCTAGGGTGCAAAAACTTTAACAGTTTTTGGGGGGCGCTAAATCCTATTTTTGGCTCAATGTGTGTCAAATTTGTATTTTTTTCTGAAAAGGGATTGCTTTTGGGAGTATTTTGGACCCCTAGTTTTCTAAATTCCGGTATCTAAACGTGGAGTAATGATTTTTGAAAATAAGTCCATATCGAACTTTGACCTTCGATATCGAAAACGAAAAACGATATTGACCTTTGGTTTGCGCCAAAAAGTTTATTTTTTAATGTTCTTGAGATACTGAAATAAAAAAACAGGGCTGCCATAAGAAAAGTTCGATTTTCCGGGGGGTGACCTCCTCCCCAGCCCCTCCCAGGGGGGCGCCGAAAAAAACAACCCCCCCCCCCCCAAATGGGTCCTTCTCGATAGTATTGGACACGTGTTTGGCCGTTTTTCGATATTCACAGCCGTTTTTGAAAAAACCACAGTGGAAACTTTTTTTTCAACACCCTGTAGAATTCATCCCTTTATTGTCTCGATGCAGGAAAAGTTTATGAATAACAGTACTTTTCAATATACATAGATACACTACATCACAAAAAAAAAAAACAAAAACAAAACAAAACCAAAAGAAATCTCTCTGAAAATCTGTCTTAAAAAATTGTTTTTGTCTTTATCATTTTTTAACCTATTTAAACTTTTTTCAGCCCACTGTGCGAGTCAAACTGTCGTAAATTTCATGAAGTTCATTAAAAGGTTTGGTTTGCTCACAAAAACCGATGTGGGGTAGTCACAACGTATAGAGACGCAATTGGAAAAAAAAAAAATATATAATAAAAGATTCTTTGAGTTTGAAAAAATATTGGGCCTGAAAGGGTTGAAACTCAAAATTGTTTGAAAAGGATCCTAGGTTAAGTTTCTCAGACGCGAAAAAGCACGAAGCAACAGTTTTCAGTAATGTAAGGGCATGTTTTCACAAAAATTCGTCAATGTCCCTTTTTTTGCCATTTCGTCCCATAGTGAGCCTCCGAGACGGTAACCTCTTGCGCCTTCAATTTCTTACTTATGCAAAAATAATACGATCATGTAGGAATAGTTATCTCGCAGCAACTCTATTTAACTTACGGCGCTTTTGGGAACAGGCGCTGTAAGTCATGCTTTGGAGCTCGTTTCAGAGGGAGGTAGCCTGAAATCACGTCTTAGGCAGGGGCGGCTCGTGCAATTTGGCAACAGTGTCATCCCTCCATTTGATTGTATGTAAAACAATCGATTCGGAAGTGAAGCAGCCGCTTTACTAACAATCGATTGTTAAACATAGATTCAAATGGAGCGAAGATATTGTTTTCTCCATTAAAAAACGTATGTTAGACAAGGATGCATGTTCAAGGGGATGAAACCCCCTCTTTCTGTCCTTTTCCTACTTATACATTCAAATGGGAAATGAGAGAGATGGAAGAGATCCTGGTTGCGCTATAGTGGACCTGAGATATCATTATATCCTTCTCCTTTCAATGAGGAGTGCTAATTTCAGAGTCACCGCGGTTTTCAGCCGGTTCATTTATCAAGATTTTTGTCACTTCCGGGCGTAGACGTTTGTGGACACTGGACAGTGAGATGGACGAACACTGAACAGTGACTCAGTTTAATAAGGAAGCGAGCAATTTTATCTTGTTAGACATCATGCGTTTGGACCTAAGTGAATGTCCTCTCCATTTCCAATTTAGAGACGGCTTTCTTTCACTCCTTTGTCTCTCCCGCCCCCTCCCCCTCTCTCTTCAGCCGTTAAGTATATGTATGTGTATACCTATATAGGTGTCATTTAGAGCTAGGCGGGTTTGTTTTAGTACGTCAGTTTTCGACAACACTGCCTGTGTTGCCGATTAGATACCTACAGATGGTTTGAGTAATGGCGGCAGGCGGTCATGAGAGTTTCAAACAAAGACAGCGTGTCTCTCTCGCTCTCACGTAACCCCATGTACTGCCATCTCACTCTAATTTCAAAAATCGTATAAAGAGACATCTTTCGTGAAATTTTTTGGCTGAAATGAGTTCCTCGAGGCATTTTAACGCGATTTTGCTAATAATATTTCGTAAAACAAGGCCCTGTGCACGAATGGGGCTATTGCACACTTTTGCTATAAGCGATTTAATAGTCGATTATGGCGTAAAAACCTCAAAAAATAACGATGGTGGCTCTAAAAATTTCCAAAATCCACTCCTAAACTCAATAAACGCAGTTATTTGCGCGAGCGTAATGGTGGCCGAAGGCACTAACAATGGGAGATCTCTATCTTAATTTCGTCACTCTTTCTATGCTGACAAGGATGATTCACAGAGTAATTAGTCATCAGAGTGATGATCCACATCCGATGAATGGTACCGCAACACCAAGTGACACCGGTGTCAAATGAAAGTAGTCTCTTATTGGTCACTTCTTGATGGAGTTTCAGAATTGTTAGATGGGAATCTCCCATTGTTAGTGCCTTCGGCCACCATTACGCTCCCGCAAATAACTGCGTTTATTGAGTTTAGGAGTGGATTTTGGAAGTTTTTAGTGCCGCCATCGTTATTTTTTGAGGTTTTTACGCCATAATCGACTATTAAATCGCTTATAGCAAAAGTGTGCAATAGCCCCATTTAGAAACTATGCAGAAAGAGATGGGTATACATGGGGGTCACGGGAGAGTGAGTGAGATAGTTTGGAACCACTACGCGAGTTTTATCACAACCGATTGCGACCGATGAGTGCATTGCTGTGGTCGTTGACTTCGCACTAAAACCGTCTATTATAACCCGTAAATTTTATACATTGAGTCTTTACGCAAAATGTACGGCTCAAAGCCATATCTGACAACACTACATAGAAAATTGAAGCTGAACTAATCGATTTGAGGTTTTAAAGTCGTGTATTTTATATTGAGTCTAATGGCAGATGTGCGGCTCTACACCGTATAACTGGTAACATTGAACATCAACGCGCACCGCGGACACAAATCTATTTCACGTGACCCCTCGCCAGTAATTTAAAAGGAGGCGACATCCTTCAATTCGATCAATCCAAGGTCTCGTGCGTGTCAAATCCAATTTAAGAAGGTTACAAACTTTCAACCCTCTCCATTCAGCATTTGTGGCTGCCTCTATCTCTCCCCTTAGTTTCAATGAATATTTCAATTTTTGTTTTCACCCACGTGACATTGCGTGTAGTTTGGTAACGTTGTATTTTGTCCATTTAAAAGCATGAAATAGATCGAATCCGAGGGTGGCCGCTGTCACTGCATAGGTACCTACTCATCACCAACAGAATGATCTATTTTATATGCGTTTCAATTATAATAAGGCTCTTGTAAACTTTGGCTGTGAGCGAACGAACTCCTAAAATCAATGAACGCTTTCATTTGCGAGATCGCAATGGTGGCTTAGAACAGTAATAATGGGAGATTCCCATCTAACAATACTGTAACTCTATCAAGACGTGACCAATAAGAGACGACTTTCATTTGACACCGGCGTCACCTGCTGTGTCATGGTGTGTAACGGCATTCAGCATAGAGAGAGTGACGGAATTAAGGAAGGAATCTCTCATTATTACCATGGCCTATGCCATCATTACACTCGCGCAAATAAAAGCGTACACTGACAATGAGTTAAGGAGTGGATTTTGGAAGTTTTTAGTGTTACCATCGTTATTATTGGAGGTATTCACACTAGAACCCATGGGCGTCTCTTATTGGCCACTTTTTGATGGAGTTACAGTATTGTTTGGTGGGAATCTCTCATTATTACTGCCTTAAGCCACCATTACGCTCGCGCAAGTAAAAGCGTTTATTGAGTTTAGGAGTGGATTTGGGAAGTTCTTAGTGCTGCCATCGTTATTTTGGAAGGTTTTTCCACCAAAATCGACTATTTTATCGCTTACAGCGAAAGTGTGCAAAGACCCCCATTAATTGACAAATACCATTAAATATATGCAAAACGTCAGCTCTGCTGTACTAGCGGGGACAAAGATACCCGGCCAGAGTATATGCAGCACGCAACACACCTACTACACGTGTTGAATGGGATGCTGTGTATTGCTTATTGCATACCCTGGCTAAGTATATCTTTGTTTCCGCTAGTACATCATAAATTTTGTCGGATTCTTGATTTTTGTTTTTGTTTTTTTTTTTCTTCTTTTTTTTTTCTTCAAAGTTAATATCAGTACTATTACCATACAGATCAAGACTGAAGGAAAATGATAAAAAAACAAAACAAAACAAAAACAAAAACGAAAAATGTGTGTCCAAAAATATCAATGTTTCTGTCAATTGTGCACCTGACCGCCGATTCAATTACCTCGTCTATGCAATGAATGCTATGCTTTAATATCCGACTCCGACCCGCGTCGCGCGCGGGAGATGGCTGCTGCCCAGTGCCCGGCTGCCCGCTCGGCCCTTCATACCCCGGCCCAGAAGACCGAAGACTCACCATTTCCTGCCCTTCCAGTCCATTCCAGATCCTGGGCCAGGCGATCACCCATTATTCCTGTTCCCGCGGAGCGGGAACTATGCAATCGACTATTGAATCGTATAGGTGTAGCAAGTATCTTTTGCAGTAATTTCTGTCTTATGGTCATCCCAATGTTTAATATTCATTAGTATCAGAGCAGAGTGTAGCAAGATAGAGAGACAAAATCACTAGTTAAATAGGTAAACAAACAAATAATAAATATGTAAATAAGTAGATAGTGCTAACAGACTAAATTAATCCTTTAAAGTAAATGAATTTGATAGTTAACATCATGAATCCATTTTAAAAAGAAAAAAATTGTAGTATTGAAATTTACCTGCTTGGAATCGTGTAGAGCCCTTTGAAGAAAAAAGAATATAGGCCATAGTGTCATCTCGCTCTGTGTAATTTGGAAAGAGGCTACCGTGTGAACAAGTTTGAAGATTAAGTTCAACTGCAGACTAGCAGATTTGCCGTTATCCAGGCCCAAATTCATCTACCAGTCTTTCTCGCTTTCCCTTCACTCACCTCACTATCTATCGCCTGTTTTACTAAGCCCTTCAATGTTTTCGCCTCCATGAAAGCCTGAAACAACAACCAGTCAGAACTCTTCGAGGAGATAGCCGTACTCCCTATTCTGTTTTTCTTCACAGAACTCTAGAATCCAAGACACGTACATTTTTTTTGTCTTTTTTCTTATTTTCTTTATTTTTTTTATTACGCAAAAACGGTTTGTTTTTAATTACCTTTAATGTCTCTTTTTTATTTCTACCTCATTGCTTAGGTATTTTCTTCTTTTTTTATTCACTGCTGACAAAAAATTTTATTTATTGATTCAAATTAAGGAAGACATTTTAAAAGGACCAGATTTCTTTCCCTGCTCAAACATTCTAACACAAGGAAGGATTCGATAGCTACAACATAGAAACTATTATGATTTTACAATTTTATCTGAAAATTTTATCAGTAAATATTACGGAATGGCTTTTTAAATGCTTTTTTGGTCTAGTATTGTTACTTTTTGGCAGTCACACGGTAAGAGAGCTCGGTTTGTTTAATTACAAACAATAGTTCTTTGTTTGTTTGTTTTGTTTTTTTTTTATCAAATCATACCTATTAATAATTGATGCACTAGTTACATTTCTTTCCTATTTCTTGATTCTATGAAGAAGATTTTAGAAGGAGTTAGTTGCTTAAATTCTTAATAAATTACTCCCCCTTTTAACTGATACTTTTATACATTGAAGTATGGTTATTTTTTTAACCTCATAATTCCAGTCTTTTTCCTGTGCTTAAGAGAAGGGGGTGTAAGCAGTGGATTGCAGGACTTCTTCATCTCTTTGTTTTTTCCATTATTTTTTGCCCTCCGCATTGTCCTTAAAAATCCGCCCCATCAAGTTAAAAAAATTATTTAAATTGTTTCCTCACTCTTGACAGTGGCATTCATGATATTTTAATCCAGCGTATTATTACGTCCAGACTGTGTCTTTAGTCCTGCAATATTGGTTCGAATTATCTAGGTCCTAAAAAATTTTCGTTTTGTCCAAGAGCGGTTTAGTGATAAAATTTGAGAAGATGAAAGGTTAATATCAGAGATCGTATTCAATCGGACTGCCGTATGAATTGATGAACTACGGGATTCTTGTTGTGTTTTTACGTGATAACGCGTAGATTTAGCACCAGGAATGACATCTGAGAAAATTCACTCAAAACGGAATGTCAATAAGAATCTTGTCATAATCAATGGATTGAAGGCACGTTTGATCGAGTATACCATGGATTTGCCATAAAGAAGAACGAAGTACTATCAATTTTGTTCATCTGAAGACATAGTCTTGATCCAATGTCATATCTTACTAAAAAACCATGGACGCCATATTTATGGACGAATGAGAAAGTAAATAAAAAAGAATTGGACGAAACTTGATTGGATGAGTTTTGAGGACCATATATTGCAGGACAATGCAAGAACAAAGAAACTAGTAGATGAAAAATCCTATAACTAAGGAGTGTCACCATGTTGATCATACCCCTACCATCTCTCAATAGTTTGAAAAATAAGAAAATATGAATCATTGAAGCCTTAAAGAGGTCATTTTCTAGTGAAAACTGTGTAGTTAAAATGTGCATGGGCAGGTCTGTGGGTTCATAATTAGGGGGGGGAGGCAAGAAAAGTTATGACTTTTTTTTGTCTTTACTTAAAGGCTCAGGAGCCAATATAAGGTAGAAACCTGCATATGTAAGAAGGATCATTGTCTTAATGAAGTAGGAGCTGTTTCCCCCCCCCCCCCCACTGAAAATTTTACGCAACTTGTTGGGTACTATGGTCCCTGTTTTGAGCCCTTCTCCATGAAACTGTGGAAAGGAGGCTAGAGCCCCCCCCCCTTCCGCAGGCCGCCTATAATTATTTGTAAAAAGAATAAAAGAGAGAAGAGAGTGAGAAAGGTTTTAAACACTGGACAGAGCCATAATTATCATTACGAGCTCTTCAAACTTCCAGAGTTGAAAAAGGTGGAGGGAAAATGATACGTCTTAATTATCTGAGTAACTTCGCCTAAGATAATGAAACATTACATTGACTATCAATAAGAGTAGTCAAGTACTATTTTTTGTTTCGTTTTGTTCTTGTTTCAGTGATATGCATTAAACCTGATTATCATTAGACTCATCATTTGATCGATCAAAATCAAACGGTGTCGAGAGAGCGTTTAGCTCTTGATAAAACTAGTAGTAGTATACGGGTACGTCCACCCCAGTCATCCCAATTTACAAATTAGTTCAAAATAATATCAATTTAACCGAAAAAACCAAATCCAAAATTTCTTGAAAAAAAATCTTCAAATAACCTTTACTTTTCTATTATTATTAACCATTTTTAACTATTTTTTTTAGCATTTTCATGATGCGCACAGTGTGCAGGCAGGACAAAAAAAATTCAAAGTTAATTTTTTTTTTTTTAATGGGTCCTTTGAGGACACTCCTACTAATTTTTCAATTTGTCCAAAAATCAATGCCAATTTTGTTAAATTTTCAACTTTTAATTTTTCCAAGAAAAATGAAATATTTGAGGCTTTAAATTTTACTCTAAAAACTACTTAATAACTCTGAAAAGTGATTAATTTTCCAAGTATTTTTTGTTGTGCACGAACGTGCAGCTCTGAAAAAAATTCAAAGTGAAAATTTACTCTTATTTTATAATTTCCCCACGCGCCTAATTTGTGAAATTTTTAATTTTTTTTTGAACGGGCACGTTGAGGACACTCCAGCCAATATTAAAATTTGTGCAAAAATAGTATCAATTTTTACTAAAATCTCGCTTTTTAAATTTTATGGAAAAATGAAATAATTTAGGATACAATTTTTACACGGGGAAAACTACGTAATTCACTCTGAAAAGTACATATTTTTACCCAGTATTTTATGTCACACACAAGCGTGCAGGCAAGAAGAAAATAATTTTAAATGCCCTTATTTGAGGTTTTTTCCAATTGTCATCAAAATTTCACTTTTATATGTATCTTAGAATAA
Source organism: Trialeurodes vaporariorum (assembly GCA_011764245.1). Taxonomy (NCBI): domain Eukaryota; kingdom Metazoa; phylum Arthropoda; class Insecta; order Hemiptera; family Aleyrodidae; genus Trialeurodes; species Trialeurodes vaporariorum. The sequence continues at coordinate 7,642,147 of VMOF01000024.1, read as the reverse complement.
TGAAATGATTTTTTGGGTACAGGCGTCCGTTGAAGACACTCCTACCAACTCTTCAATTTGTCCAAAAATATACAACAATTTGACCAAAATATCCATTTCTAAATTTTTAGAAATTTTTTTTTTGGAATATGTTTTATTTTGCTCAATACACAGGTGGTATATTTTACAAGTTTTCTTAAAAAATTTACATAAAAGCTAACAAAGCCACACATACTTGGTTTAGTCCTTAGTTTAGTGTGCTGAAAGCGTTGTATAGCAGGATAAAATAGGACAGAAATAAATGCAATAAACTAAAAATAAAATACAAATTCTAATAAAAATTAAAATTTTAAATTGCCAAAAAATTTGAAGTTTTGAGAATTTGAAGCAGAAATTGAATTTTGAAAAAGCTGATATGGGTTTAATTTAATGAAGATGAAGATGAATAATAGGTTTAAATTTTTGAAAACATTGCTTAAAATACACATTCTAAAAATTTCCTAAGATTCTCGAATGCTATCAGTGAAAAATCTTATATATACTTTGAAATTTTCCTTTTTCATGTGTTTAATCTCCAACGGCGACTTGCCATGAACATCCTGGCATAGTATATCAAACAACATCTGCATATTATTTGCAAACTTGATGTACCTTGTAGGATCCCTACCCAATGCGTCTCTCAACTTGTTGATACTTTCGTCTTTCATCTCATCACCTGCCAAAAGTATCCACAACCATCTCTTAAAATGTACGCTTCCCTGAGTTGGGATGCTTGAATAATCTCTGCTTTTTGTCTTTGTCTTCTGGCTTTTGAGTTTTTCTATGAGTTCCAATACTGATTTGTTATAATTCTGATGGTCCTTGGGTAAACCTTTGCCGTTATGCCTTTCGTATTGAGCAAGTTGTTCACGTGCGAAAAGTAGAAACTCTGAGAGCTCTGCATCCTTTACTGCTAATTCCTATAATTGAACAACAAGCAACAAAATTCTATTAGCTTGGCAAATCTTAACCTAA